>BDRX01000129.1:0-41191 GCA_003203535.1 Raphidocelis subcapitata | reverse complement strand
CGCGGCGCGGGCTCGGGGACGCTCTCGGGGCGTTCCGGGCCCGCGCGCGGGCGGTGCGGGGCGCGGGAGGGGCCGCGCTCGCGCCTCAGAGGGTTCCTGTAAGCACATGAAAGGAACGCGACCTCGGGGGCCTCGCGTAGCGCGCGCGCCTGCGGTCTCCGGGTGATCAACTGCTGCCGCGGCCGCGGTCTGCGCGCTGGGCGAGCGAGGCGCGCCCGCGCTCGGCGTGAGGGGCTTGGTTACGCATGGAACGCAACATACGGGGCTCGCTGTCCAGAGGAGGCGCGCCGGCGGCCCGCCCGCCTGCGGCGGCGCGCGCGCTGCGCGCCGCGCTGCTCTGCACGCTGCGTGGCGCGTTGCCGCGGATTGCGCGGCGCCGGAGGCTGTGGCGATGTGCTGCCAGCAGTGCTACGGGTTGAGCCGGGGCTGCCCCGGCTCGCCGAGGGGCCAGCGCCGCCGCACCGCGGCAGCCGGCGCGCTGTGCACGCTGGGCGGCTCGCGGCCGCGGTTTAGGCAGCGCCAGCGGCCGCGCCGCGGTGAGTTGAGCTGAGTGATGGGTATAATATTTCATAAGATTGGGCGTGCGGGGGGAGCTGGCTGCGGCGCTGCGCGCGCATAAAGGGCGTGCTGTCCAGCGACGGCGCGCCGGCGGCCCGCCCGCCTGCCAGGGCCGCGCGCGCTGCGCGCCGCGCCGCTGTGTACGCGCCTCAAGCTGTGGTGGGTGCTTGCAGGCGGTGCTGCGGGTTGAGCCGGGGCTGCGGCTTGCCGAGTGGACCGCCGCCGCTGCACCGCGGCAGCCGCTGCCGAGGCTCGGCGCGCTGTGCACGCTGGGCGGCTCGCGGCCGCGGTTTAGGCAGCGCCAGCGGCCGCGCCGCGGTGAGTTAGGCTGTGTGATGGGTTCACGGCCGCGGCAGGCGGTGGGAGGCGGCGCTGCCGCCCGGCTACAGCGGCGCGCTGCTGCCGCGCAGCCTGCGGCAGTGATTCGCGCAGCGCCAGCGGCCGAGCTGAGTGTGCAGAGGGCACAGCAGCGGCGGGAGTGAGCCTGCGTCGCCGCGCTGCTGCACTGCGGCGTGGAGCGCAGAGCGCTCCGTGCTGCGCTGCGTACGCTGGGAAGCCAAAGCGCACAGCCGTGGTTTGCACGCACAGCGCCTGTGGCCGCGGCACAATGCTGTGGATGCCGGGAGAAGCGGGATTAGCTAGGGTGCAGCGTGCCCTAAGAGCCGGCAGCGCTTTTGCGCGCTTTGCACGCTGGGCAGGGCGCGGCCGCCGTTTGCACAGCGGGCGCAGCGCACTGGTTCGGCGCGGCGCGGCGGCGTGCTGCATGCGTTCAGCGGCGGCGTTTACGATTTGGGCGGAGCGCAAGCTCCTTAAGCTGTGCTGCAGGCAATAGGCGCAGCGCGGCGCCGAGCGGCGCAGGCGCGCGGTTGACTCGGGCACACGCAGCCGGGCAACGGCGCCCGTCCCCCGCCGCAATCCGGGCCTAGCCGCGCGCGCAGCGCCGCGGCGATACTTGTTCCTTATCCCGGCGTTTCATCCCCGGATTGCGATAGCAAGACGGGACTACAACAGCGCTAAGGGGGGGGCAGCTTCTTTCTGTCTGTCTGTCTGTCCGGCCAGCAACGGAACCGGCGGGTCCTCGCAGCTCGCGGCCCGCGCGCTGGGGAGGGCCTGGGGCGCCCCGGAGGGCACGTCGATCGCTCCTCCGTGTTGCGGAGGCCGCCCTGGGGGTGGGCGCGGGCGCGGGGGTGGCCGGAGGGCGCGGCGCGGGCTCGGGGACGCTCTCGGGGCGTTCCGGGCCCGCGCGCGGGCGGTGCGGGGCGCGGGAGGGGCCGCGCTCGCGCCTCAGAGGGTTCCTGTAAGCACATGAAAGGAACGCGACCTCGGGGGCCTCGCGTAGCGCGCGCGCCTGCGGTCTCCGGGTGATCAACTGCTGCCGCGGCCGCGGTCTGCGCGCTGGGCGAGCGAGGCGCGCCCGCGCTCGGCGTGAGGGGCTTGGTTACGCATGGAACGCAACATACGGGGCTCGCTGTCCAGAGGAGGCGCGCCGGCGGCCCGCCCGCCTGCCAGGGCCGCGCGCGCTGCGCGCCGCGCTGCTCTGCACGCTGCGTGGCGCGTTGCCGCGGATTGCGCGGCGCCGGAGGCTGTGGCGATGTGCTGCCAGCAGTGCTACGGGTGGAGCCGGGGCTGCCCCGGCTCGCCGAGGGGCCGGCGCCGCCGCACCGCGGCAGCCGGCGCGCTGTGCACGCTGGGCGGCTCGCGGCCGCGGTTTAGGCAGCGCCAGCGGCCGCGCCGCGGTGAGTTGAGCTGAGTGATGGGTATAATATTTCATAAGATGGGGGGCGTGCGGAGGGAGCTGGCTGCGGCGCTGCGCGCGCATAAAGGGCGTGCTGTCCAGCGACGGCGCGCCGGCGGCCCGCCCGCCTGCCAGGGCCGCGCGCGCTGCGCGCCGCGCTCTGCCCGCTGGGCGGCGCGCGGCCGCGGCTTGCGCGGCGCCCGAAGCCATGGCGCTGTGCTGCCAGCAGTGCTGCGGGTTGAGCCGGGGCTGCGGCTTGCCGAGTGGACCGGCGCCGCTGCACCGCGGCAGCCGCTGCCGAGGCTCGGCACGCTGTGCATGCTGGGCGGCTTGCGGCCGCGGTTAACGCAGTGCAAGCGGCCGCGCCGCGGTGAGCAGACTGTGTGATGGGTTCACGGCCGCGGCAGGCGGTGGGAGGCGGTGCTGCCACCCGGCTACAGCGGCGCGCTGCTGCCGCGCAGCCTGCGGCAGTGATTCGCGCAGCGCCAGCGGCCGCGGCGCGACGTTTGGGATTCAGCTAGAGCCCAAATGTGCAGAGGGTACAGCAGCGGCGGGAGTGAGCCGGCGTCGCCGCGTCGCTGCACTACGGCGCTGAGCGCGAAGCGCTCCGTGCTGCGCTGCGTACGCTGGGCAGCCAACGCGCACAGCCGTGGGTTGCACGCAGGGCGCCTGTGCTGTGGATGCCGGGAGAAGCGGGTTTAGCTAGGGTGCAGCGTGCCCTAAGAGCCGGCAGCGCTTTTGCGCGCTTTGCACGCTGGGCAGGGCGCGGCCGCCGTTTGCACAGCGGGCGCAGCGCACTGGTTCGGCGCGGCGCGGCGGCGTGCTGCATGCGTTCAGCGGCGGCGTTTACGATTTGGGCGGAGCGCAAGCTCCTTAAGCTGTGCTGCAGGCAATAGGCGCAGCGCGGCGCCGAGCGGCGCAGGCGCGCGGTTGACTCGGGCGCACGCAGCCGCGCAGCCGCGCCCGTCCCCCGCCGCAATCCGGGCCTAGCCGCGCGCGCAGCGCCGCGGCGATACTTGTCTTGTCCTTTGCCGAAAATGGCAGCCGCGCCGATCGCCGGGACGAGGGTCCGGTTGGCAGGCTTGGTCAGCAGGCCCGACCTGAACGGACGGCTGGGGGTGGTGGTAGACAGCGAGGAGGCCACCGCCCAGGGGCGCGTCGCGGTCGAGCTGTACGCGCGCGACCCCGCGGCAGCGGCGGCGCCGGAGAGCGTCTGCGCCAAGGCGGCCAACCTCGAGCCCCTGCCGCCGCAGCCCGCCGTGGAGATCCGGGGCTCCCAGGTCACGGCCGCCCAGCTGTCCGGCGAGCGATCGCAGGCGCTCGCACGCGGCCGGGGGCGCGGGTGGATGGACTGCCCCGTGCCCGAGCTGCTGGGGCTCCCTATAAAGATGCTGCGGCTCGGCACGCCACGCCTCCAAAACGAGTCGCTGGCGACCTACCTGCTCGTCAGCCCCAGCCACGGGTTTGCGCCCAACGACGTGCAGGCCAACGGCCTGGGGGCGGTCGTCGTCGCGCGCTCGGACGGTGCGGCCCGCGCCCGCCGCCGCGGCCCGCGCGCGCGCGCTCGCGCTGCTCCGGCGCGCATGCATGCATGCTCGCGGATGTGCGAGCACGGGTGCAGGCACGGGTGCATGCATGCGTGCATGCAGATGGGGGTGCGTGCGCGGGCGCTTGACCGCCTGCGCCCGCCGCCGCCCCCGCAGGCGAGGCCATCACGCCCGATGAGGTGTGGTCCCTCCACAACTACATGTGCAACCTGATGGACGAGTGGCCCAAGTGGCTCGACGACCCTGAGGGGACGCGCGAGGAGAAGCGGCGCGCGCTCACGCCGGCCGCGTTCAGGGCGTTCACGGAGAACAACGCAAACATGGAGGGGGGCGAGGAGGAGGACGAGGAGGAGGAGGAGGACTAGGAAGAGGGCGGCGACGGCGACGAAGGCTGCAGCGACGGCGACAGCCGCTGAGCGGTGCCAAGCGCTGACGCCGCGCGGTGGCCAGAGGTCATGTGGCCCCGATCTTGGAACGCGCGCGCGAATTTGCGGTTGTATTGCCGCCCTTCTCCCCGCGCCGCTGTCTGCTGTTTGCTGAGTGCGCACGCTGCACGTTTGTATTGCGGCGGCCTCTGATGACCTGCACGGAATAAACTGCTGCTTGTGCTGCCGCGCAGCTGTCGGACTGTGCGCGCCGCAGTCCAGAGGGCAGCCCGGCATGGCGCTCAGTCACTGCTGAACTCGTACTGCTCAGTTACTGGTGCATCTGGTGCAAACTCTGTACTCATATATGGGTGGGGGCCACATTGGCCAACGGATGAAAATTGCCAGTTGGGCGTGATCAATGCGCGTCTGCGTCTGCAATACAGCGGCTGTTGGCGGCGCGCGCGGGCATCCCGCGGCGGCGGCGCCAGAGGCATGGAGGGGACTCGGAGAAGCTGGGAAGGGAAAGGACAGCGCATCCCAAGAAACAAAAGATGGGAGGGTTGATGGCAGTGCAGACGCGCGCGCGCACTCGCTGCCGCTGGTCAAAAACAGAGCCCTGCGAAACCCGAAAAGGGCCGGAAAAGCAGAGCCCAGCAGCCGCGCAACCAAACCGCCAGCTCTCGCCTCGGATACCGTGGCGGCCCGCGGCCTATATATGGGGGAAGCGCCGCCTCAGCAAGGCCCGGGCTCCGCGGCGCTTTTGCTTTTTTGCCTGTGCTGCCGCGCCTTTTGGTCACGGCCGCGCGCTGTTCACTCATCGCCGCGCCGCAGACCGCGGCGCCCTCGACACCGCGAGCCCCAGCGAGCCCAGATATGCCAGCGCCAGCGGCGCAAGCATGGCTCTGGCGCTGCGAGCCGACCGCCGCCGCTGCGGCAGCGCCGCGCCCAGGCCCCTGGCGCCGCCCGCGGCGCCGGCGCCGCCGGCGGCCCAGTGCTCCAGGCCCTCGCCCGCGTATGAGGCCGCGGGGGGCACCTCCGCATCGGCCGGCCCCGCCGCGGCGCCGCCGGCGGCCTCGATCCACGCCGCGTGCAGCGCCAGCAGCCGCGCCGCGGCCGCCTCGGGCGGGCCGGCGGGCCAGTGGGGCCCGCGGGGGTGCACGGTTGCGAGCTCCTCGCAGCGAGGCACAGCAAGCAGCGCGACAGAGCCGGCCGGCAGCACGCCGCCGGCGCGCAGAACGTCTGCGATGCCCCGCCGAAGGGCGTACCCCTCGACCCGCCTCGGCACCGCCGACGCCACCGCGGCCGCGGCGCGCGCGCGCGCGAGCGCGCCGAGCGGGCCGTCGGCGCCGGCGGCGGGCGCGGGGGAGGGCGCGGGGGAGCCGCCGCGCTTGAGGATGCCGCGCGCCGGCTCGAGGCGCGCACACGCGAGGGGGTCCCGCTCCAGCGCCGCGCCGAGCCGCTCCAGCGCGCCGGCGGAGAAGCAGTACACGCCCACCGCCGGCGCCTGCCGCGCGGCCGCGCGCGCGAGCGCCGCCGCCGCCGGCGACGGCCCCGCGGCCAGCGCGCCGCGCGGCAGGGACGACGGCTCCAGCACCTTGGCCGCCGCCTGCGCGCGCGCCTCGGACATGTACCCGACCAGCATCGGGTCCGCCGGCCGCCACAGGAGGTTGTCATCGACTGTGTTGATCTCCACGTGCCGCACCCCCGCGCCCCGCAGCCGCGACAGCGCGCCGCTGGCGCGCAGCTCGAGGAGGGCGTCGGCGCTGCCGGGGTCGCCCGTGGCAAGCGTTGACGGGCCGCTGCGGCGGGGAGGGTGGGGGTTAGGGTGTTGAGCACGGCATTTCGACCGGAGGGGCTGGCGCACGGCCCAGGCGCGCGCGCGAACACCGACACAATGCAAGCGCGCAGCAATGACGGGGCGGACTGCGCACTTCGCGGCCCACTCCCGTCCCCCTGGCCGCGCACAACCCCTCCCCTCATTTGGTGCAGCACCCCCTCCAAACCCCAAGCTCCAATCGGCCCCACCTCAGCACCGCCCGAAGGTCCGAGTCAAAGCGCGGCGTGGCGCCGTGGCAGCACACCAGCTGCACCTGCCTCGGCGCCAGCCCAAACCATCGCCGCGCCTCGAGCGCCGAAACGATCGCGCCGTGGGTCGCGGGGCGGGTGAGGATCACAAAAGGCACAGGCCGCGCTCCGTCGCCGCCCGCGCTGCGCGCGGCGAGGCGCTGCAGCCGCAGCAGCCGCTCTGCGTAGAGCTGCAGCGGGCACTTGCGCGACGGCAGGCCGGGCGCGGGTGCCAGCGCGCGCGGCGCGTCGGAGCCGGGCACAAGGGAGGTGGCCAGCAGAACGGCCGCCACCTGGCCGCGCGCGACGGCGGCGAGGCCGGCTGCCTCCCAGGCGGCCTGCTCCTCGGGGGAGGCGTCGGCCAGCACGCGCAGCGGCGCGTTGACTGCGGGGGGGGAAGGGGTGCGTGCGTGCGTGTGCTTCAGAGTCCAGGCTGGTGGAGGGGGGGAGTTGGGCGGCTGATGAAGGGAGAAGAAGGGACGCGCCAAGCGGCAACGGGCCACTCAAAAGCCTCAAAGCAGCCGCGAGCGGGCCGCCTCTCCCCCTCACGTTCGGGGGCGAGCTCCGAAAGCGGCGGCGCCCGCAGCTCCGGCGCAGCTTCCGCATCCGCTGGGACGCCCGCCGCCTCCAGCCGGCCGCCGCCGCCGGCCGGCCCCCCTCCCGCCGCCGCGCCGCCGGGGCCGCCGCCGGGGCCCAAGCCGGCGGCGGCGGCGGCCGCTGCCTCCCCCGCCTTTGCCGCCGCCGCCATCGCCGCCAGCGCCGCCTCCCTCGCCTCTGCAAACCCTAGGTAATCGCCGAGCTCCCCCCGCAGCTCCGAGGCGGCGCCGCGCAGCGCGGAGAGCGCCTCGGACGCGTCCACGACGGCGGCGGCGTGCGCCTTGGAGGGGGAGGCGGTCGGGGAGGGGCAGGGCATGCGCTCGAGGAGGGCGGCCAGCCGGGTGATCTGGGAGTGGGTTGGGGTTTTGGCGGCGCGGCGGGTGGGGGAGGGTTCAGAGGGCGAAGGCTGGGACAGGGATTGGGAAGGTCGCCGCAAATCGGCCTGCAGTTTGGTCAAGCCTTTGTGAATGCACACCCGCGCGGTTTAATGGGGCCCAGCTGCGCTCCCCACACCAAACAGCCCCAGCGGCTGCAACATGAGTAATGGCCCGTTCAAACGCGCCCACCTGCTCCTCCGCCGCGGCGGTCTTCTCCAGCGCCACCCGCACGCCGCCGCTGCTGCAGGGCACCACCGACGCTGCGTCGGCGGCCACCTTGAGGGCGCGCACCGCGGCCAGCGCGGGGGCGCGGGTGGCGTCCTCGAAAGCCAGCAGGGCCTGGCGGAGCGGGAGGGGGGGGGCGGACGACCGGGTGGGGGGTTGTGGCTTTTGCGGTTTGCTGCTGAGGCACCAAGGGAGAGGCAGGGGATGCTTTGCGGCACCTGGACGCCGCCTTGGGCGCGCCCTGAGCCTCCAAGCCGCCAAGCTGCTGAGCCATCAAGCCGCCAACCCGCCGAGCCGCCGACCACCGGCCCAGCCCAACAGCGGCGTCGCACCTGCAGCTTGCCGGACACGTCGGACAGAACGCCCTGCAGCTCGGCCATTGCCGCCGCCGCCGCCCCGCCGCTGCGCACCGCCGCCGCCCTCGCCGCCGCCGCGCCCGCGGCGGCGGCCGCCTCGACCAGCGGCGCGGCCGCGCTGCGCAGCGGCGCCATGCCCCGGTCGGGCCCGCCCTCGCCGCCGCCGCCGGCGCGGAGCGACGCGGACGCGGCGCGCAGCGAGCGCAGCGCCGCGTAGGACGCCGCCGGAAGGCCGAGGGCCACCAAGGGGTCCTCCGCCAGCGCGTCCGCCAGCTCCCTGCACCGCGCCACCGCGTCCCGCCGCTCCTCGTCCAGCTCGCCGAACCCGCCGAGCAGCTGCTCGGCGGCGGCCGCCATCGGCGAGGACGTCGAGGCGGCGGACCAAAAGTCGTCCGACGCGTCCGCCCCGCCGCCGGCCCCCCCGCCGCCGCCGCCGCCGCCGCCGTTGGCGGCGGCGGCCGCCGCCTCGGCCTCGGCCTCGAGGTGGGCGCGAATGCGCGCGAGCGACTCGGGGGCGCCGGGCCCGAGGGACAGCCCCAGCGCGGCGTCGATGAGCGAGATCTCGTCCAGCAGCGTGCGCAGCTGCCACGCCGCGACCGCGCCGGCGTCGTCGAGCTCCAGCGCGCCCCCGCCGCCGCCGGGCCCGGCCGCGGCCGCGGCGTCGGCGGCGTCGGCCTCGAGCGCGGCGAGCATGGACTGAGCCGCCGGCAGCGCCTGCGCCAGCGGCGAGGACGCGACCTGCCGCAGCCGCAGCTCGGCGTAGGCCAGCCGCCGGATGGGCGCCGAGGGGCGCGCCGGGTCGAGGCCCTCGGCGGCCAGCGCCGCCGCGGCCGCCGCCGCCGCGGCGGCGTCGCCGGACGAGGCGGCGGCGACGTAGGCCTCTATCGCCGCGCCGCGCCGCGCGACGATCTCGGCCCGCGCCGCGGCCCGCGCCGCGTCGCGCGCGGCCGCGCGCTCGGCGGCCTCTGCGGCCGCCGCCAAGGAGAGGCGGGAGGCGATGTCCCACCGCATCTCCGCGAGGTGGTTGGCCATCGCCACGCGCCCGCCGGCGGGCGACGCGCCGCCGCCGCCGCTCGACGGCGCGGCGGCGCGCTTGAGCGCCTCCACCGCGCCGCCGCCGCCGCCGCCGCCGCCGGCCGCCGCGCCCGGCGGCGGCGCGCGCGCGACGTCCGTGGCGAGCGCGATCAGCCCCTGCAGGCACGGCGCCAGCAGGCTGCGCGGCGAGAGCTCGCCGTTTGGCAGCGCGTGCGCGGGGCCGCCGTTTGCGATGGGCCGCGCCTGGGCGCGGTGGTAAAGCTGCTCCGGCCGCTTCGCGCCGCCGCCGCCGCCGCTGTTGTTGGCGCGCAGCATCGCCTCCGCCTCGTCCACCTCACGCCGCAACTTCTCGACGAGGCGCGCCGCCTCGACAATGGCCGGCGCGGGCGGCGGCGCGGCCACGCCGTTGGCGCCGTTTGCGGCGCCGCCGCCGCCGTGGCCGTCTGAGCTTGCACCGCTGTCGCTGCCGCGCGCGCCGCCGCCGTTGCTGCGCGCCCCCTCGGCGAGGCCCGCCAGCGCATCGGCCATCGCCGCTGCCACCCCCGCCGCGCCCGTTGCGCCGCCGCCGCCGTCGCCACCGTCGCCGTCGTCCAGCAGCGTCGCGCCAAAGCCGCTGCCGCCGAAGCCGGCCACCCCCAGCGCCTCCCCGATCGCCTCGCAGCCCATAGCCAGCAGCGCGGCGGCGACGGCGGGGTCTGACCACGCCGCCTCGGACTGCGCACGCATCGCCGCCTCGACGGCGCCGAGGCGGCTGCGGCCGTTGTCAGAGGGGCGCTGCTGCCGGGCCAGCGCGGCCAGCTGGGGCGCGGCGGCCTTGTCGACCTGCGGAGGGGGGGGCGGGCGGCGGCAGGCGCTCAAGCGCTGCGCGACACACGACCGGCGGTGCTGGGGCCAGCCGCACAGGTCCCTCGCCGCACTAGCCGCCCTGCGGCTCCGGCTGCAAGCCAAGCAGCTCCCTCACCGCTCGCAAAAGCAAAGGGCTCTGCACAAGGCACAGGCCAAACGCGCACAGCACGCGATTGAGGCAAGCGCCCGAGGCAGGCACCCAAGCCAGGCCCCCAAAGCGGGCGCCCACCTCTGCCTCGAGCTCCTGCAGCGCCGCCTCCTTCAGTTGGCGCCCCAGGAACGACGCCGGCGACAGCGACACGCCGGCTAGCAGCTCCAGCAGCTGCGCGGCAAGGAGGGGTATGGAGGGGGGGGTTGCGCTTTAGAAGGGGCTGTATGGGCGCCTTGGGCGCGCTGCGTCAGGTGGCCGCGGCCGAGGCAACAAAACCGCTGTGCCTGCCACGCCCGCAGCCGCGGCTGCCAAACCCTCAACGACTGCCCCCCCCAAAAAAAAAGCCGGGAGGCCGCACCTCGGCTCCCCGCACGGCGCGGCCGCCCGAGCCGAACCCCAGCGTGCCCTGCAGCAGCCCCCGAAGCTCCCTCAGCCGCTCCGCCGCGTCAGCCACGCCCAGCCGCCGCGCCGCGTCCGCGAGCGCCGCCGCCGCCGCGCCCCGCCCCGCGTGCAGCGCGCGCCCGACCGCGGCCTCGCGCGCGCCCGCGAGCGCGCGCAGCGCGCCGGCGGCGTCGCGGGGGCGGCGGCGGCGCAGGGGCTCCTCCGACAGCTGCGGCAGCGCGTCGGACACCACCTCCCAGATCAGCGGGCCCTGGGGGGCGGCGCCGGCGTCAGAGACCACCCGCTCGACAAAGCCCCAGTCCAGGGAGTCGGCCGCCCAAACCAGCTCCCCGCGCTGCGCGGGGCCGAGCCGCGCCCAGTCCGCCGCGCCGCGCGCGCGCGCGAGCCGCCGCCACGCCGCCAGCTGGCCGGTGGCGCGCAGCACGGTCAGCATCTCCTGCAGCAGGCGCGCGCGCTGCTCGGGGCGCAGCCGGCCCCACTCGGCCCACAGGTGGCCCTGGCCGCTGCCCGCCGCGCCGCGGCCCATCCCGGCGCCGGGCGGGCGCGCGCCCGATTCGGACTGCTTTTGGAGGGCCTCCTCTACTGTGGCGAAGAAGTCGGAGTCTGGAATTGGGGGTTTGGGCGTTTGGGGGGCGGTGCGGGGGGTGGGGGTGGGGGTGAGGGTTGGAGCGAGCCTCCCTTGGGGCACAGGTGGGGGCCCTTGGGGCGCGCATGCGCTTGAGCCTGTGGCATGAGGCCTGCGCCTTCGTGGGCTGGCCAGATCCAGATCAGGTCAGATCGTCATGCGCTGCACGCCCTGGCAGGCGCTCGGCGATTGGGCCACGCCCCATCTCCCCCCACGCCGCCGCGCACCCTCTCTGCCGCGGCTGCTCTCGCCGCTGAACCGCAGCCAGCGGCCCAGAATGCGCTGGCCGGCATAGGCAAAACCTCCGAGGAATAGAAGATCGTAGGGCAGCGCCATCCCCGCGTGCCCACGGCGCCTGCGGGCCGCGGGAGCGTCGGTGGGGAGGCCGCGGCGGGGGCGTCGAGCGCGGCGCGCGGCGCCGCGGGGCGCGGCCGCGGCCGCGCCGTCGGCGGCCCGGACGCCCAGCGGGCTTGCGTAATGGCGAATCGGCCCACCTGTGAAGCCCCCAGTGCCAGTATGAACCCTGGCTAAGCGCCGCTGGGCTTCGGGTGTGCCGCGACTGCTACTACGCCGCGCTTACTTTCACGCGCCATGCATGTTTGATAAAGCCGTCATTGGGGGATACGAATACAATCCGGTCCGCGGGGCAGGCCGCGCTTTTCGCCGTGCAGGCTGATCAAGTGCCCCGCCTGTGAGCTCAAGCACCCCGCGCGCCGCCCCTGAGGCCGTGTTGAGCGCGAAAGGACGAGCACCTCTTGAACCGGCTCATCCGCCTGCGGGCGTAGCCCACCGCCCCCGCCGCCCGCCGCCTTGCGCGCCGCTGCCGGCGGCCGGCCGTGCCCCGCCCGCCCCAAGGCCACGCCGCTGCTGGCGGCTGCGCTGCGGGCGTTTTTCGGCGGCAGCGGCGCCGACACGCTGGCGCTTGCGCGCGCCGCGGCCCCGCCGCCGTCGCCCGGCCACACCGCGCGCGCCGCGCGCCGCACCGTCGCCAGCGCACAGCCCCGTGCGGCCGTGAGCCGGGCGGCGCAGCCGGCAGCGGCTGCAGCGCCCGCACCTGTGGCGGCGATGGTGCCGCCGGCAGCTGCGGACGACGCGGCCCCGCCGGGGGCGGCGGCGGCCGCCGCCTCGCTGCAGCGGGAGCCCGCCGCCGCCGCCCCCGCCGCGGCCATCGAGGCCAAGCAGCCGCGCCCCGATGCGGAGCGGCACCGCGGCCCCGCCGCCGCCGACGCAGCGGCCGACGCCGACGCCGACGCCGCGCAGCCCACGCGCGTTGCGCGCGTCGACCCCGAACTGCTCGCCGCCGCCGCCGCCGCGCCCGCCACGCGCTACGCGCTGCCGCCCGCCGCCGGCGCGCCGCCCGCGCTCGCCGCCGCGCTGGCCGCGCTGGCCGACGCGGGCGCGCTGCTGCGGGGCGGCGGGCTGGTCGGCCTGCCCACGGAAACCGTTTACGGCCTCGCCGCCAACGCGCTGGACGCGGCGGCGGTGGCGCGCATATTCCGAGCCAAGGGCCGGCCCGCGGACAACCCCCTCATCGTCCACGTCTCAGACATGGCCATGCTGGCCTCCCTCTACCCAGGTTTGGGGGGCCGGGGGACGCCTTTTGGGGGGTGCCTTTTTTGCGGGCTCGGCCACCCGCCACCCGCCGCGCGTGTCCAGGAGCGGCGGGCGCTGCCTCCGCCTCCCCGGCCGGCTCGCGCAGCTGCCGCTGCCCCGCGCCCGCCGCGGCTCGAGCTGCGTCAACCCGCCCCACCAGCTCGGGCCGCGCGCCGGCCCGCCCCCGGCAGCCTCTCCCCGCTGCGCCGCCCACGGCAGCAGCGCCCGCCCCGGCAGGCGGAAGCAACCGCCCCGCAACCGAGCCGTTCCCTCCCCCGCACCCCGAACTCCCTCACCCCCCGCAAACCCCCCCAACCCCCCCAACCCCAACCCCGAACCCCCAACCCCCCAAATAAACCGCCACCCCCAGGCAACCCGGACCCAGTGCCAGCTGTCTACGCCGCCGCCCTCGCGGCCCACTGGCCCGGCCCGCTGACCGTGCTGCTGCCTGCCAGCCCGCTGGTGCCGCCCGCCGTCACCGCGGGCCACCCGACGATGGCGGTGCGCATGCCGAGCCACCCCGTCGCGCGCGCCGCGATCGCCGCCGCGGGCGTACCGCTGGCGGCGCCGTCGGCAAACAGCAGCGGCCGGCCCTCGCCCACGCGCGCCGAGCACGTGGTCGCTGACCTGGCGGGACGGGTCCCTTTAGTCATCGACGGCGGCGCCTGCGGCTGCGGCGTCGAGTCGACGGTGCTCGACGGGCTGCGGTCGCCGCCGGCGGTGCTGCGGCCGGGGGGCGTTCCGGTCGAGGCGCTCGCGGCGCTGCCGGGGCTGGAGCGGCTGCAGGTGCGTGAAGGGGGGGCTGCGGGGGGTTGAATGGCTGTGGGTCAGCTGCGGGTTGGCGGTGCGTTGACTGTTGACTGGCGAGCGGCGGCAGCTGCTCACGTGGTGGGCCCTGGTAGCAGGTGCAGGCCCGCTGCTTTTCACCCTCACTTTGTAGGCACACCCCCGATCCACACGACCCCGAACCCCCAACCCTCTAAAACCCCATCCAACCAACCCCATCTGAAACACCCCGTCCAACCAACCCCATCCAAACAACCCCATCTAATCACCCCCATCTAATCACCCCATCCAAACGCCCCCATCCAAACACCCCGCCCAAACGCCCCCATCCCACCAACCCCAGCTCTACGCGCGCGAGTTCACGGACGCCTCCCTCGAGGCCGCCCCCACCACCCCAGGCATGAAGTACAGGCACTACAGCCCCTCGGCGCCGGTGCTGCTGGTCGAGCTGCCGCAGGGGGGCGGCGGGGCGCGGCCGCGGCAGCGGCAGGGGCAGCAGCGGCAGGAGGGCGAAGAGGAAGAGGAGCAGCAGCAGCAGCAGCAGCGGCGGCAGCGGGAAGAGGGGGGGAAGGAGCAGGGGGAGCCGGCAGGCAACGGCGCGGGGGCCGCGGCCGAGGCGAGCGGCCGGCGCGTGGCCGAGGCCGCCGTCGCCGCGGCCGCTGCGGCGGCGGCGGCCGAGCTGGCTGCCGGCGGCTGCGGCTGCGTCGCGCTGCTGCGCACCACGCTGCCGGACGGCACCCCGGTCGGCTGGCTGCAGCGGCGCAGCGGTGGTAGCGAGGACAGCAGCTGCGGCGGCGTGCGCGAGTACTGCCTCGGGTCCATGCGGCGGCCCGTCGAGGTGGCGCGCGCGCTGTTCGCGGCCCTCCGCGACGCCGAGGCGGCCGGCGTGGGGGCCATCGTGGTGGAGGGGCTGCCGGACGCGGGGGAGGGCGCGGCGGTGATGAACCGGCTGCGCAAGGCGGCCAGCAGCGTGCGGCGCGCGGCGGCGTGAGGGAGGGCGCCCGGAGGGGCGGCCTGCTGCGTGGCATTGCGCTCTGAGTAAACCCCACGTCCTGGCTGCAAACATGGGATGGGCTGCTGCCCGCATTTGTGCTCGTGCTCTGTGCGTCTGTCTGGCGCTGGCGGGTGGGCGCCGACTTGCAGCGCAGCGGCACTCGCAGCGGCGGCGCAGCGGGAGCCAGCTTCCGCCGAGAGCCCGATGCCCTAATGCATTTCCGTGAATGTTCCGAGTCCGACTCCGCCGATCACGCCCTAAAAGGACCCCGTCAAACGCGACGGGTCGTGCTCGCCGAGAGCTCCAAAGTTCAGCCCGATCGCTTGCAGGGGCCGCACACAGCGGGGAAGGCGCGGTACCGTCCAGTGGGGCAGCCCCCCTCGGTCGTCGCTGCTAGGCGGCGCCGGCGCCGCGGCGCGCGCACTCGGCGCGCGGCCAGACAAGCCGCGCCGAGCACAACATTCTGCCCCCTGCGAGCGCCAGCGCCAGCCCGCGGTGGCGCGGTTCGGGTTGCCCCGCGTGCGGCCAGCGCGCCGCGGGGCCGTGGCCCCCCGCAGAGCTATGCGGAAGGCCCCGCGGCACGCGCAGTCCGCCGGCCAGCAGTCGCTGCCGACGACGGCCGCCCTGCCGCCGCCGCCGCCGCCCCAAGCCTCGGCCTCGCCCCGAGGCGGCGCCGGGCGCCGGCGGCGGGGCCTCGCGGCCGCGGGCCGCGCCGGCGCGCTCCTGCCGGCGGCGGCGGCGCTCTGGCTGCTGCTGCTTGGCGGGCTCCTCCTGCTGCGGCGCGGCGGCGGCAGCAGGAGAGGCCAAGACGACCGCGGCAGCGGAGGGGTCAACGGCGACGACGGCGGGCTGCAGGCAGCGCTGCCCCCCTACGCGCGCCAGCCAATTCTGATCTCTTATGCCTACTACGAAAAAGACCCGATCCAGGTCGGTAGCTTCCTTTTGTTTGCTTGGTTTGTTTCAGTTCGCTCGACCTTGGCCCCGGATACAATCTGCTTTGGAGCTGGCAGCTGGCAGCAAGCAACGGATTTCGTGCCCCAACAGTTTCCTGCCTTGCTCATCAACGGCAAACAGCAGCACTCCAAGCAGGGTCAACCACCCAACCAACCAACCAGCCACTCTCGACCCCCCCACTCCAGGCCTCCAACTTTGAGTTTTTCCTGGCCGTGGGCACCTCGCCCCCGCCCTCCGGCCAGCCCGTCCGCTGGGTATTTGTGGTCAGCGGCGACAACTGCGCGCCCTGCCAGGGACTGCACGGCGCGCTCAGGTGGGAGGGGGGGCAGGGGCCGGGGGCGGGGGCAGCAGGGGCGGGCGCGTGGGTGCGGGGGATCAACGCAGGGCGCAGTTGGCGTGTGTGGATGGGGCCTTGCTTTGCTGCGGCCAATGTTCGTTGCCGTCGATATCCAGCTTTGCACAGACTGAGCAGCACTCACAGATTGTCCTCTTCTCGTCTGCCGGTCCTGATGTTTGACCCCCATCTTTCCCTCCCCAAAAAAACAAACAACTTTCCCTCCCCAAAAAAACAAACAACCCCAGGCAGAGGGACGAGGCCGACCTCAGCAGCATCGGCATTCGAGAGGCCTGGTGGGCTTGGCTGGCCCAAAGGAGCGGGTTCAGTTGTGCGCGGGGGGATCATCAGCAAGCCCGCATCCACTGCTCATGTCATAGTTGAATTATCACGTGTCCACTCACCATCCGATGAAGCGTTTTGATCATAACATGCCCCAACTGGCGGGTTTAAGTCCCCCCCCCCTGTCCATGTGATTTGCGCCGCAGGCACGATTCCCGGTTTTCTCTGCTGCTGCGTGCCGCCAACGAGGGCATGGACCTCGGCGCTCACAACGCCACGCTGGCCTACCTCCAGCAACGGGGGGAGCTGGGGTGAGCTGGGGGCGCCCGCTGCCGTCTTTGACCGCTACGTTTGACCGCGTTTGACCGCACTCATTTGAGCACGTTTGACCGAGTTTGACCGGTCGGTGTCGAGCAAAAAGGCTTCAAGCCATTCCTTCCATCGTCCAAACCAAACCGCAAACCCCAAACCCCAAACCCCAAACCCCAAACCCCAAACCCCAAACCCCAAACCCCAAACCCCAAACCCAACTACCACACCACAAACAGCCCAAAACCCCAATCTCACAACCCAACCCCCCAAACCCCCCAAACCCCAAAAAACCCCACCCCAGCCTCTACGCCTACTTTGTGCTGCTCAACTCCAGCGTCAAGGGCCCGTTCCTGCCCGCCTGGCTGCCCCCCGGCTGGCACTGGAGCCACGCCTTTCTGGCGCGCATGGGGGGGGACGTGCACGCGGTGGGCGCGTCGCTGGTGTGCCTGCCGCCGGAGGACGCGGGTGCGCGCGCGCGCGCGCACACACACACACCGCGCGCGCTTCGGCGCCGACCACATGCCATTTGCCCTCAGCAGGGTGGCAGCAGCAAGCCGGCAGCCCCAGCAGCCTGTTGGCAAGACCGCGGCGGGCCGGGGTTCAAACGAAAAGCAACAGAGGTTTCCTTCGAAACGCCCGCCCCCAAACTGAACGGCCGCTCCGTCGTCAGGCGGGCCCGGGCCCCGGCTCGAGTCCTGGGCCCTCGCCCTGGACGCCGCCGGCCTCGCCGCCGCCGTCTCTGCGGGCGCGTTTGCGTCCCGCGGCTGCAAGGTGGGTCGGTTTCGGTGCTTTCGCGGCCCGCTTGTTGCTCGGGGGCGATCGAGGGGGGGCTCACATATGCGGACGCCGCAGTCATTCCGCGGCCAACTGAAGGCGGCGGTTGCTTGGCAGCAGGGCTGCACTTACACTCAAACAACAGCAACGGGCTGCTCTCCCGACGCGGCATTCTTGCCAACGCCGCGCAAGCAAACACCGCCCCGTGCGCACGCGCGCAAACCAAACAAACCAACCAAACCGCCCCCGGAACAAAGCTCTGCGCCGACGCCGGCGCGGGCATCGTGGTCGGCGGGGAGTACGGCATCAGCGCGGCGCAGTTCAGGGCGGGGTACAACGTGGCGGTGGGCGGGCTGTTAGTAATGCGGCATACTTGTTAATAATGCACTCGACGAGGCCGCAATAACTTCATTTGTACTGCTATGCTAGCCTGGAGGGCCGTTGAATGCCTTTACCCCCCCCCCCCGCAATACACTCGGCAACCACACACACCATCGCTCCCCAACCCCTGCACCTCCCCCCAAACCCCTAAACCCCCCCCCCCAAGACCCTGATGTCCCGCTACGCCCCCGGCACCGACTGGAGAGACCCCGCACACTGGGGCTGCAACGGTGCGACGCGCACTGGCAGCGGCCCCGTCTGACCCCGACACCGCCACTCACTCAACCCAAGTCCCTGCCCGAGACCAACCCCAAACCCAAACCCCAAACCAAACCAACCCCAAACCCGACCAGACAATGTGCACCCCTCCAGGGCCGGCACCTACGGCGGCATCAGCTTCCACCCCTTCGAAACGGTGGGAGGAGTGCAGGGGCCAGGAGGAAGGGGCGGACTGTCCTTCTGCAGGAAGCGGCTCAAAGCATGCCCAATTCCAAGTCCCTGCCGCCTTGGGAGTCCCTGCCACTCGACAGTCGACACCCGCCGAACCTGGCCAACCCCACCACGCGCCTCCCCCTCAAAACGCCTCCCCTCAAACCCCGGGGAGGAAAACGCCCGCCCCCCACCCCCAACCCCACCCCCCAAAAAAACCCCAGGTGTTTGTCAAGTCGTCGTGGCACGTGGCCGACGTCTACACGCGCCGCTACGCGCGCTGGGCGCTGCAGCACGCGCTGGGCAGGGCGGGGACGGAGGGGGCCTTTGACGAGCAGCTGTACAGGTAGGGGTGGTTCGGCACCGGGTGACGTCGACCCCCGCATGGGGACTGCTGCACGCGATGCTGTTTGAAAAGGGCCTCAGCGGCGGCGGCAGCGCCCGGGGGGGCGGGGAGGGAGGGGTCGAACGCGCACGCCCTCAACCCTGCCGAAGCGATTTCGGCGGTGCGAGCCTGCGGCTCTCACTTGCCACTGGGAGTGACACCTGCAAGAGGCGCCTCCCCCCCCAAAAAACAATACACGCCCCAGGTATGCAGTCAGCGAGGCGGCGCAGCGCCCGCGGGACCTGGAGGGGGCCTACGCGCCCCAGCTGCCAACGCAGCCGGGGGGCGGCGGCGGCGGCGGCTTCGGGGGCGGCGGGGCTGTTGGCGGCGGCGGCGGCGGCGGCGGCGGCGGGGCCGTTGGCGGCGGCGGCGGCGGGGCCGTTGGCGGCGGTGGCAGCGGCGGCGGCGGCAGCGGCGGCGGCGCGGCCGGCGCCGCATTGGGCGGCAGCGGCAGCGGCGCGTCCGGCGGCGGCGGCGGCGGCGCGGCCGGCGGCGGGTTTGGGGGGCCCGTTGTCAACGGTGCCGACGGCGGCGGCGGCGGCGGCGGCGGCGGCCCCGCCCATTAGGCCTGCCCTTCCCATCTATGGCGCTGCCCCCAACCGACCTGCCAATGCAACTCACGCCGGCTTTCACAGCAAAGTGGGGAGGGGCGTTGGATTCGGGCTGCTGATTTTGACCGCCTCGGAGGCGCGGGCCCACCCAGAAACAACCCCCGAGCCCGGGGGGCATATGTAGGCACAGGACCGCCGCAGCGCCGTTGCGCGCCCGTGTACCACCTCCTTGGGCTCGCGCCCCGCCCCCCGACGGCCCGGGGACGCCGCAAACGGGGGGCCGCCCGGAGCAACGCCGCCTGCGCGCGGAGCGGCGCGTCGACACACACCCGGCGGCACCGGGGCTGCGAGCCCGCTCAAACGGGCGCCCCCCCGGTCGCAGCGATCCAGTACGGACGAATCCCGCACGTCCGCACCGCCATACACGCCGCGCCGATCGCAGCGTGACCCCCAGATCAAAAAGCGGGCGCCCCCAAGCCAAACTCCACGATGGTGCAGCTCGGGCTGGATGCGGTGCTCGCTGGGACTCCCAGCAGCATCAGCAAGACCAAGGTGCGGGCGCGGGGCGGGCGCGGTCGCCACTGGGGCGGGCGCCGCTGGCGTTAGACGCGCCAGGCGCAGGGTGGCGGCCCCGGGGCAGCCACATTGGGCGTCAAATGCGGATGTATGACGAACGGACGCGCCGCGCAGGTGGTCTGCACGCTGGGGCCCATGTCCAGGAGCGTCGAGGTGATCGAGGAGCTGCTGCGCGCGGGAATGAACGTGGCGCGCTTCAACTTCAGCCACGGCTCGCACGAGTACCACCAGGTGCGCGCCGCTGCGGCCCGCAATACAGCTCCGGGGCGGCCCCGCGCCGCGCCGCGCCGCGCCCCCCGCCCGCCCGCGGCGCCGCGCCGCGGAAAAACCCCGACCCGCGCCGCCGCGCCGCCGCCGCGGCCGCGCGCCCCGCAGGAGACCCTGAACAACCTGCGCAAGGCCATGGAGAACACCAAGATCATGTGCGCAGTGATGCTCGACACCAAGGTGCGGTTTTGGGGGGGCCTTCGGGGGGCGCTTTTGTGCGGCGGCGCGGCGCGCAGGGGGGGGGCGCGCTGCAGCGGCGGCAGTGGCAGCGGCGGCGGCGGCGGCGGCGGCGGCGGCGGCGCGGCCTCTTGGGTGCGCACGCCCCTCGAGGTCCCTCTTGCGCAGAGGCGCGCGCACCCGAGGGGGCCCGGCCGGACGCGCGGCCGCAGCTTTGCACGCGCGCCGGGCTCCTCCCCTCCCCAATCAAACCCCCACCCGCGCCCGGGCCCCCCGTCCAAAAACAACCCCACCCTCCAAAACAACCCCACCCTCCAAAGCACCCCCTCTCCCCGTCCAAAACACCCTTCCCCCCCCCCAAGAACCGCCCCCTCCCCCCGCCCCGCCCCCACCCACTAAAACCCCCTCCCCTCCCCCCCAAAACACCCCCCCCCCAGCTACCCCAAGCTGGCCCAGGACGTGAAGCCCGGCTCCTCCATCCTCTGCGCAGACGGCTCCATCGTTATGGAGGTGGGGCGGTTTTTTTTGGGGGGGGGGCCCGGCGGTTTTTTGGGGGGGAGGGAAGGCAGACGGCTCCATCGTTATGGAGGTGGGGCGGTTGTGTTTTTTAGGGGGGGGTTACTCACTTAGTTGCCAGCGTGGTGCGGTTATGGTCAGCACCAGTGTGGTTTGCTCTGGCGACAGCTGCGGCCTTTTGCCTGGGGACGGCAGGGCCGTCTAGGGACGGCAACCGGCCGAAACAAACCCCGCCACGCACCCAAAACCCCCCGAGCACCCAACCCTCCACCCCCCTTCACCCCCCCCCCCCAAGGTCGTGTCCACCGACCCCGCAAAGGGCACAGTGCGCGCGCGCTGCAAGAACAGCGCCATGCTGGGGTGAGGCTCGCCTGCACTGGGGGGTCGTTTTGTTTGTTTGTTTTTTGGGGGGAGCGGGGGGTGAATGCACGCGCGAACACCCGCCCCCCACCCCCCATCTCCTCCCTCTTCACCGTCTTAACCCCCCCCCAAAACAAACCAAACACCCCCCGCCCCCAGTGAGCGCAAGAACGTCAACCTGCCCGGCGTGGTGGTGGACCTGCCCACCCTCACCGAGAAGGACATAGACGACCTGGTGGGTTTGGGGGGGGGGGTGGTTGCTGCGTTGGTTTTTTCGCTGAGCTTTTTGCATTTATTTGGTCGGTTTTGAGCTCAAAGGGAGGCCCCCTCCTCTGTGCGCCCCCCAGACACCCCCTCCCCCAGAAACACCCCCAAACACCCCCACACAAAACAACCCCCTAAACACCCCCCAAACACCCCCCCCCAAAGGTCAACTGGGGCATCCCCAACGAGATCGACCTCATCGCGGCCTCCTTTGTGCGCAAGGGCGCAGATCTGGACGAGATCCGGGAGGTGCTGGGGGAGAAGGGGCGCTACATCAAGATCATCTCGAAGGTGGGGGGGCGGGGGAGGTTTTTTTTTCGGTTTTCGGCTTGTTCGGGAGGTTTCATCCCCGTTGGGGCGGTTTTGGGAGGTTTCCTGAGGGGGTTTGTTCTCTTTCGCGGGAGGTCGTGGGGAGGTTTTAACCAAAGCCTCCGCGGGCGCGGGCGCGCCTCAAGGATCACGAGTTGCCTCGACAGGCGGGCCCGCGCCCCGCGCCCGCCGCGCCCCCGCGGCCGTTGGGGCCGCCCCCGGGACCCCCCCTCCCCAAAGCCGCGGCCTCCCACCTGCCAACCCCGAACCCCAAAGCTCCTCGCCCCAAGACCTCGAAACCCCCCGAACACCCTCCCCAAAACAACACAAAGCCAACCACCGCCAAACAACCCGCACCCGAAAAGCTCAAAAGCGCCTCCCCCCCCGCCCCCCAAAAACGCGATTGCGGCCGCCAGGTCGAGAATCAGGAGGGCATCCAGAACTTTGATGTCATCCTGGAGCGCACCGACGCCGTCATGGTCGCGCGCGGAGATCTGGGCATGGAGATCCCGACTGAGAAGATCTTCCTGGCGCAGAAGATGATGATCCAAAAGTGCAACTTCGCGGGTGGGTGGGGGGGAAAGGGGGCGGGGCGGAGGAGACAAGCGGGGCGGGGCGCAAGGGGGAAACCCCCAAACTCGCCCGTATGCAAGCCCGCCGTCACGGCCACTCCACCCCGAAAAACCCACACGCCCCAAACCCCCCAAAAACCCCCCAAAACCCCCAAATAAACCCAGGCAAGCCCGTCATCACGGCCACCCAGATGCTCGAGTCCATGATCAAAAACCCCCGCCCCACGCGCGCCGAGGCGACCGACGTCGCCAACGCCGTGCTGGACGGCACCGACTGCGTGATGCTCAGCGGGGAGACGGCGGCGGGGGCGTTCCCGGTGGAGGCCGTCAAGGCGCGCTTTTGCGCCTTGTTTGGGGTTTGGTCTGGTTTGGTTTGGTTTGGGGGGTGGTTGGGGAAGCCTCTGTGTTTGCGGTTGGTTTGGGAGGCGGCTGCCCGCGCGAACCGACGGCGCGGCGGCTGAAGCACCCACCCCCTAGACGAGCGGCCAAGCCCCCCCATCCCCTCCCCAAAACCTCAACCCTCCCCCCCAAACAAACAACCCCCCCCCCCCCAGGTGATGACCCGCATCTGCCGCGAGGCCGAGGCCAGCCTGGACTACTACGCCATGTTCAAAAACATCCTCAAGCAGGTGAGGGGGGTACAGTAATGTTGACTTTAAACACAGGGGGAATGTTCAAAAACATCCTCAAGCAGGTGGGGGGGGGTGTTTGTACTTGCCTTGTTAACAGTGTTTGTGTGTTGGGGGTGTTCAAAAACATCCTCAAGCAGGTGGGGGTTTGTGACTTGGCCTTCGGTTTTGGTTGCCTGTTTCAGTTGCCTGTTTGGAGTGCTTGAACAGAGGGTGCCAGAGGGAATGTTACTATGTTAGGGAATGTCGAGAAAACATGCCCCCAAGGTTTGGGTTGGGGGTTAGAGCGTTTGGACGAGCCGCCTTTCACGCGTTTGGACGAGCCGTGCCAGCGCCCCCGACTCGAGCCGGCTCAACGTTTGGTGGAAAACCGGTTCGTTTGCGGGCCCGACCAACGGGGCCCCCTTCGGCGCAACCCCCCGCCCAAGCGCCCCTCCAACTAAAACCACCCCCTCCCCAACACCTCCCTTGCTTCCCCAACCAACACACCGACAACCCCCCCCTTTCCGTATCCCGCCCAAACCAACCCACCCACCACCCCCCTAACCCCCAACCCCAACCAACCCACCCACCCCCCCTCCCCCACCCCCCCCAAACCAACCCAACAACCCCCCTCCCCCGCCCCCCAGGCCCCCATCCCCATGTCGCCCCTCGAGTCCCTCGCCTCCTCAGCCGTCCGCACCGCCCACAAGGTGCATGCGTCCCTCATCGTGGTGCTCACGCGCGGGGGGTCCACCGCGCGGCTGGTGGCCAAGTACAGGCCGCTGGTGCCAGTGCTGACCGTGGCGGTGCCGGTGCGCGGGGTTTGGGGTTGGTTTTGGGGGGGATTTGCGGGGCGTCTTTGGGGGTTTGGGCTGGTGCGGGTGCTCACGCGGGGCTTGCGCGGTCTCTCACAGTTCCCCCCCCCCTCCCCCAAACCGAAACCAAATCAAAACCCCAAAACCCCAAACCCCCCCCAAAACAGGTGCTCACCACCGACTCCCTCACCTGGACCTGCTCCAACGAGGCCCCCGCCCGCCAGTGCCTCATCACCCGCGGCCTGCTGCCCCTGCTGGCCGAGGGCTCCGCGCGCGCCACCGACACCGACACCACAGACGAGATCCTGGCGGCCGCCGTTGAGCACGCCAAGCGGCTGCGCTACTGCGCCAAGGGGGACTGCATCGTGGCGCTCCACCGCATCGGCAACGCCTCTGTCATCAAGATCGTGGGTGGACGCTTTTGGGGGGGGTTTGGGGGGTCTGTTTGGGGGGTTTAGGGGGTGGGGGTGGACGCTTTTGTGGAGGGGAGGAGGGGGGCTATCAGGGTTGTGCCTGCACCCCCCAGCACGGCCAACAAATCGCATCATACTCTAATAAACCCAAACCTCCACCCCCCCCCCCAAAACAGGTGGACATCAAATAGACAGCTCACGCCGGCCCCCACAGCCCCGTGGGAGAAAAAAGGGGCAAGGAGCGGCGCGCGAGGGGGAGCGGGGAGGCGCGGCGCCGGGAACGACGCGGCGGCGCAAAGCGCCGCGGCCGAGGCGGCGCGCGCGCGCCGGCGCATGGCGCGGCGCCGCGCGCGCCGCCTTTGGCCGGCCGCTTCCCTCCCCGCAGAAAGCCCCCACTCATGAGTGCCGCAATTGGCGCCGCCGGCGGGCGGCCGTTCCGCTGCGGGAGAGACCCCTTTGCGCCTCCCCACTTCCCGGGGCGCGCGCCCCGCCGCACCCTCACAACCCCCTGGCCGCGCGCGCGCGCCTCTGTCCCGGGCGGGCCCCCCGCCGCCGCCGCAGCAGCAGCAGCAACGCCCCTGCCCAACAACACACCACCGCGGCCGCCCTGCCCTAGCGGGGTGGGGTCAAACCCCTTGCCAGCCGGGGCCGGGTCCCCTCCCCCCCTGCTTGCCCTCCCAGAAGCCCCCTTTTGACTGATGGCCCATTCTGCCGGGGCCGGCCCCCCCGCGCGCGCATGCGTTTCCTTAGAGCGAGCGCGCGGGGGGCGACGCCGGCCCCGCCATCCCTCTGTAAAGTGCACTCCCAAGCTGGAACCTTTCCTCTGTCTTGTATAGGTCGAAACTCAAAAGTCAACCTTTCCCAGTCACTTTGGAACGCTGTTGCTGGGCCGCCGCCGACAGCTGAGGGATCGCAGCAACCCGCATCGATCAGAAACCCTCAAAACCCCCCGGCGTGGCGCTGTCGAGGGGGAGGGGGGCAGACTGCTGGACTGCCTGGCGGCCGCCTTACACATCGGCGGGGGCGCAGGGGGGGCGGCTCCGGTTCGCGCGCGGATGGGGGGCAGAGGCGCTGCTCCGTTGGGTCGCGCGGCGAGCGCCGAGCCGGGTTGGGGGCAAAGTGGGCTCCGGCGCCTGCCGGCCCGCCGCGCGGGGGGGACAGCGCGCGCGGCGGGCCGGGGGCGGTGGTGGGCGCGCAGAGGCTTAAGAGACAGGGGGGGCAATACACGACCCAGGGGTTTGGAACGCCACAGGTGCAGGCACGGGGGGCTGCCCCTGGTTGGGGGGTGCCTCCTTTTCTTGTGTGTGTGTGTGGGCTGCTCTCTCACTCACGGGGTTCGCGGGTGCTTTGGCTTCGGGTGGAGGGTACAGCCGAGGCCGGCCGCGGCCGCCAATGGCGGCGGCGGCGGCGCTGCGGCGCGGGGTGGCACAGCCGCCGGGCGGCGCCTGCAGGGCAGGGGGTGCGGAATCGGGCGCGTGGTGGCCCGAGGCGCCGCGCCGGCGGGGTGTTGTACACGGACCGTTTTCTTTGGGGAAAAGGGGAGCTTTGGGGAGGGGGTGAAGCAGGCGGGGCGGCGGGCCGCGGCCGGAAGGGCGCCAGGAGGGGCGCCGGCGGGGCCGCCGAGACATGGGCGGGCGCCGCCGGGCGCCGCCCGCCCCGCGGCGGCGGTGCGCGCGGCCGGCGCGGCGCGGCGCGCCCCGCAACTTGGGGGGGAGGCCGCGCCGCCGCCGGGCCACGCGGGGTGGGCCGGCCGCCGGGGCTGCCCGGCTGAGGGGGGGGGTCAACGGCAATGCATCATCAAAAGGGCAGTTCAAGGCGCGGTGAGCACGATTTGGGGTGGCGGGCAACGGGGCCCGCCCGCCGTCGGCAGCTGGGCGGGCGTGCAGCAGAGTCTGCTGGCGGGCCGATTGGGGTAGGCCGGACCGGACGGCCCAGATGCGCGCGCGCGCGCGCGAGCACGTGTGTGGGGGGGCGGGATCTTCGGGGGGCGGCTCAGGGGTGGGCAAGCCGGTGGTTGGGGGAGGCGGCTTGATGTACAGCCTGGGAGCAGGGGCGCGCCGGGGCCGCGCGCGCGCGCACCGCAGACGTTTGGGGGCAAACAAGCGCGCAGGGCGGGCCGGTGCGAGCGCGGCGCTTGGGCCGCGCTCGCGGCCAAGGGAGCTGCACCCAATCTGGGGGCGGCGCCGCACGGCCGTGATCTGAGATCAGCACGTGCCCGTGATGATGCCGGCCATGTCGTCCCTGTCCAGCGGGTCCAGCAGGCTGCCGCTGGTCACAAACTCGGCAAACATGTCGTTGGGCAGCATCATCTGGAGGCAGTACAGCCGCCGCGCGCTGGGGTTGTCGATCGCGTGCACCACGTGGGGCGGGAACACGGCCACGTCCCCCGCGCGCAGCGGGACCTTGTCCGAGTTGCTGATGCCCACGCCCTCGCCGCCGAGCACGATGAACATCTCAAACGCGGCGGTGTGGATGTGGCGCGCCGTGCGGTGGCCGGGCTCGAACATTTCGACGCCGAAGGTGAGGCTCATGCCGGGGTCGGTGTGGGGGCCGAAGAGGAGCGCCAGCTGGTTGGTCGCGTTGGGCAGCTGCCACGCGCGCACGCCCGAGAGGGAGCGCTTGCGCACGAGGCGGCCGCCGGCGAGGGGGGACACCAACACCTCGGCGCCGTTGTTGGGCGCGTCGCCGTCGTCGAGCGACGCGGTCGCCGCCGCCGCCGCCGCGGCCGCGGCGCGCGCCTCGGCGTGCGCGCTGTGCATCGCCTCGGGGGAAAGCAGGCTGCACATCATCTCCTGAGTCAGCCGGCCGGCCTTCACAACGGAGGGCGCCGCCCACTCAGGGGAGAGGCCCAGCTCCCCGGGATCAGTAAAGGCGCTGCGCTGCCCGGCGGCCACGTCCCGCAGCAGCTTCCCGGGCAGCAGCAGCTGCAGCAGCACCAGCGCGGCCGCGCCGGCGCCGGCGTCGACGGCGAAGGTCGCGCCGCCGGGGGCCGCGAGCACAGAGTCTCCGGGCCCCACAGGCTGGCTGTCGCCGGCGGCGCCGAGCAGGCTGCCCGCGCCGCCCAACACGTAGTGCAGCTCGACGGCGTCGTCGCTGCCAGAGCCGGCGCCGGCGCCGAGGACCTGCGGGCGGGCCGGGGGGGGGGGGGGGGGGGGGGGGGGGGGGGGGGGGGGGGGGGGGGGGGGGGCGAGTGCGGAGGGCGGCGCGGGGCGGGCGGCGGGCGGCGGCGAATGGGGAGCCCCCGAGCGCGAGCCAAGGCGGGCCGGGTGCGCGCCCGCGGCGCGAGGCGCCCCCGCGGCGCGCCGGCGCGCCCACCTGCGCGGGCGCGGCCCCCGGGTCTATGATGCGCAGCGCCATGGCAAACGGCACGCGCTGCACCGTCGGCTCCAGCAGCGGCACCGCGCGGTGGCCGCCGGCGAGCTCCAGCAGGGGCTGGCCCTCCATGCGGACGAACACGCCGCCCTCGTGGGTGCGCGCCTCGGCGGCGGCGGCGGCGGGGGCGGGCCTGGTTGGGGGGCGGGGAGCGGGGGCGGGGGTGGGCGGGGGTGCTGCTGCGGCGGCGACTGCGCGCTGCCGCTGCCGCCGCCGCCGCTGCTGCCGCTGCTGTCGCTGCTGTCGCTGCTGCGGCGGAGGGACGGCGCCCGGCGCCCTGCACTGCGCGCCGCGCGCGCTGCGACACCGCAACGGGTCTCCGCCTCCCCCGCGGGCGCGGGGGAGGCGGCGCGGGGAGGCGCTGCTGCCGCGGCGCGCGACCGCACCTGCAGAGCGTCGCACGTCGCGCCCCGGGGCGCGGGGCCGCAGGGGCGCCACGGCCGCCGGCCGCCGCACGGGAGCGGCCGGAGAGGGTCTGCATGCTGATGGTGGCCCGGGCGGGGGGGCCGGGCGCAAGATCGGGCGGGCGGAGGGAGCACGGGGGTGGGTGGAGTCAAGCGCGTGGGTGGTGCTGGCGGCTGGGATGCACTGTGCCCGGATTCGAGCGACAACCACGATTTGCCCCGTGGGCCTCCCGGAAACCCGCCGGGCGTGGTTTGTCACTCCGCACCCGCCGAAGCCGAGGCCGTTTGGCGTTGGCAGTATGCGACAAAGCTTCCATTGTCGACACGATTGTCTGGGAACCCGGCGGGGGCGCGACGCGACGGTGGCAGTGGACTCTCTTTGCAAGCAGCGCCAGAGAGCTCGCCTGGGGGCTCGGACAGCGCCGGCAAGCGTTGCTTTGGACAATCACGATGGCGCTTGTAGCGCCCAGCCGGCCGGCGGGCGGTGCCGGCGCCCCCCGCCGCCCGCGCGCCCCCGCCACCCGGCGCGGCCCGCCGCCGCCGCGCGCTGCGCCGCCCCGGTCGGCGGCCGCGGCGGCGCACAACACCCCCTGGCCGGCGCAGCGCGCGTGCGCAACCGCAGCAGCCGGCCCGCGGGGCCGCCGCATGCTTGCGGTCCGCTGCGAGCGCGCCCAGCCGCCGCCGGCGGCGCCGCCGCCGCCGCCCCGCGTCCTTGGGGGCCTCAGCATCGAGCCCCTAGAGGCGCCAGCCGGCACCGGCACGGGCGATGGCGACGGCGGCGGCGGCGCGCCGGGCGCGGCCCCGCTGCCCCCCGTGCCGCCGCTGTCGCAGTGGGGCGCCGACGCGGGGCTCATTGCCGGCTGCGAGCCCGGCCGCCGCCTGCGCGTCGCCGTGCTCGTCAGCGGCGGCGTGGACAGCAGCGTCGCGCTGCAGCTGGTGCGGGCGGCGGGGCACGAGGCGGTGGCGTTCTACCTGCAGATCTGGTTCCAGGAGGACTTTCGAAACTTTTGGGACGCCTGCCCCTGGGAGGAGGACCTGTCATACGCGCGCCAGGTGGGGGCGGCGGGGGGCGGCTCGACTTTGCGCAAACGCACTCGCTCGCTTGCCGCAGCCAAGCGGGGTGCGCCTGCCAGCCTTTGCTGCGCGCTGCGCCGCCGGCGCTGGCCCCGCGCCGCGGCTTCGCAACCTCAGCGGCGCCAAACCCCCCGAAACCCTGCAACCCCCCAAAGGTGTGTGACTCAGTCGGCGTACCGCTGGAGGTTGTGCCGATGACCGAGCAGTACTGGTCGCGCGTGGTGGCGCACTCTGTGGGTGAGATAAAGGCGGGGCGCACCCCAAACCCCGACATGCTCTGCAACTCGCGGTGAGGCGGCGCGGGGGGAGGGGGGGGGGCGGCGGGGGCGTTCGCGCGGCTGGGAGGGGAAGTGAAAGGGGGGCGGCGGCGGCGGGTCGGGGGAGGGCCGGGCTGCCGGAGTGCAGGGGCAGACTCGGGGCGGAGAGTGGCGGCGGCAGGGCCCTGCTGCGCGGCGCCACGCCACGCCGGGGGCTGCTGCCGATTGCAAGGGGGCCCTTGCAATCCCTCATCGCGCCGCCCCCCTTTAACATAAACCCAAAAACCCTCAGCGTGAAGTTTGGCGCCTTTTTGGAGTGGCTGGATGAGACGCAGCCGGGGCGGTTTGACCGGGTGGCCTCGGGCCACTACGCGCGCCTCCTGCGCCCCGAGCCGGACGCCGCTGCCGCCGCTGCCGCCGCTGCCGCCGACGGCGGCGGCGAGGCCGCGTCGGCAGACGAGGAGCGGCGGCGCAGCGGCGGCGCCGCCAGCGGCAGCGGGCGGGGTGCCGGCGCCGACGGCGCGCACCTGGGGCTTGCGGGCGGCAGCGTGGACAGCAGCAGCAACGGCAGCGGCGGTGGCGGCAGCAGGAGCGGTGGCGTCAGCAGCAGCGGCGGCGGCCTCGACAGCAGCAGCGCCGTCGTCAGCAGCACCAGCAGCAGCAGCAGCAGCAGCGGTGGCGGCGGCGTACGCCTGGCGCTGACCCCGGACGCCGTGAAGGACCAGACCTACTTTTTGGCGCAGCTCTCCCCCGCCCAGCTGGCCCGCACCATGTTCCCCCTGGGCGCGCTGACTAAAGCCCAGGTCCGCGCGCTGGCGGTCGCCGCCGGGCTCGCGACCAGCGGTCGCAAGGACTCCCAGGGGATATGCTTCCTCGGGAAGGTCAAGTTTGGGGAGTTTGTGAGGGAGCACCTCGGCGCGTGGCCGGGGCCGCTGGTCGAGGCGGAGAGCGGCGCCGCCGTGGGGGCGCACGAGGGCTACTGGTTCTACACCGTGGGGCAGCGGGGAGGGATACGGCTGCCGGGCGGGCCGTGGTGCGTCTGGGGGCGGGGAGGGCTCGGGGAGGGGCGCGCACGCGCGCTCGGGCAGCGGGGGTTGGCGCGCTGGGCGCTCGCTGTTTGGGGGGGCGGGAGTGTGCGTGCGGGCACCGCCAACGGCGCTGCCAGCGGTGTGCGGCGCAGGCGGGGAACGCCGTCCTGAGCAGCTCAACAAGCCCCTTGCTAAAACGGCTCAAACAACCGCCAAACCCTCACCAATAGGTACGTCGTCGCCAAGGACATGGCCCTCAACGTGGTGACCATCAGCCGCGCATACCACGCGCCCGAAAAGCGGCGCGACGCGTTTGCGGCGGGCCCCCTCAACTGGCTGTCCCCCGCGCGCCCCCGCGCGGATGGGGGGCCGCTGCTGGTGAAGGTCCGCCACGGCCCCAACACCGCGGGCTGCCGGCTGCTGCTGGGGACGGCGGCCGAGGTGGGTGAGTGGGCGCGGCGCGCGGCGGAGCTCGGCGGCGGCAGCGGCAGCGAGGGCGGCGGCGAGAGCAGCGGCAGCGGCGGCGGCGGCGGCGCGGCGGGGTGGCATGCGGAGGATTTGGCAGTCGGTGCTGAACCGGCCGGATCAGCCGCCGCCGCCGCCGCCGGCGTCGGCGGCGGCGGTACGGGCGGCGAGCAGTACGGCCTTGTACTGCTGGAGGAGCGTGACCAGGGCCTCGCCGCCGGGCAGTACGCGGTGTTCTACCAGGACGGCGTCTGCCTGGGCGCGGCCAAGATCGCGGGCGCCGTCGGCAGCGCAGAGGCGGCCGAGGCGCTGGCCGGCGCGGCGGCAGCGGCGGCGGAGGCGGCAGGGGGTTCGGAGGGCTCGGCAGTGGCGCTGCGATGATGCGCTGGACCCTGATGGCACTTCAATCGTGTGCTGTAAACTTTAGATGGCGCTGGAATCAGGGGTGTTACATGGGTTTAGGGTTTAGCGCGATGTGGGGCCGACGGCAGGGATTGAGTGGGGCGCAGACGGCTTTGCCGGCGATGGAAGAAATCATGCAGTGAAACACCGGTCAAAGCGCCACGGCCTCGAGCGCCGCATGCGATCATGCGATCATCTATTTGCCCAGGCAGGGAGGCAAGAATTCAGGGAAGGCCAGTCCCTGGTCACGCGCCCACTGCAGCACGGCCTGGTGGCCGCCGCGGGCCGCCCTCAAGCAAGCCATATCACTCCAAGGGCAGGGCGGCCGCTGGGCGCGCGCCCACTGCAGCACAGCCAGGTGGCCGCCGGCAGCTGCTTCGACGCAGGTCCACGCGTTCCAACGGCAGGGAGGCCGCTGGGCGCGCAGCCACTGCAGCACAGCCAGGTGGCCGCCCTTGGCTGCTTCCCAGCAAACCATCTCGTCCCAGGGGCAGGGTGGCCGCTGGGCGCGCGCCCACTGCAGCACTGCCAGGTGGCCGCCCGCGACTGCTGACCTGCAAGTCAAGTCGTCCCAGGGGCAGGGAGGGTCCTGGGCGCGCGCCCACTGCAGCACAGCCAGGTGGCCGTAGTCAGCTGCTCCCATGCAAGTATACACGCCCCAGGGGCATGGAGGGTCCTGGGCGCGCGCCCACTGCAGCACAGCCAGGAGGCCACGGCGGGCCGCTTCAGAGCAAGTCCCGTCGTCCCAGGGGCAAGGCGGGTCTTGGGCACGGGCCCACTGCAGCACAGCCAGGTGGCCGCCCTCGGCTGCTGACCTGCAAGTCCACGTATTCCAGGGGCAGGGCGGCTGCTGGGCGCGCGCCCACTGCAGCACAGCCAGGTGGCCACGGCGGGCCGCTTCAGAGCAAGCCCCGTCGTCCCAGGGGCAAGGCGGGTCCTGGCCACGCGCCCACTGCAGCACGGCTAGGTGGCCGCCACGGGCTGCTGCCCTGCAAGTCCCCTCGCCCCATGGGCAGGGCGGATCCTGGGCGCGCGCCCACTGCAGCACGGCCAGGTGGCCATTGCCGGCCGCTGCGCTGCAAGTCCCGTCGTCCCAGGGGCAAGGCGGATCCTGGGCGCGCGCCCACTGCAGCACAGCCAGGTGGCCACGGCGGGCCACTGCCCTGCAAGTCGAGCTGTTCCAGCCCAGCATGCTCGCGTATTGCAGGGCCTCGAGCTGGCCGCCAGCCGCCGCGAGTTCGCTGCAAAGCGCTCCAGCATCGTCCAGCTTCGGCAGCGCCCACCTCAGCGCGGCAAGGTCGCCATGGAAGGCGGCGCGCGCGGCCGCGCGCTTTCGCTGCTGTTCAGCCAGGTGCGGCCAGGCCTGCTGCAGCGCCCAGAGCGGGGTGGAGAACAACTCCGCCCCAGCGCCCGCCCAGAGGTCTGCAAATGTATGCGTTCTCTTCTCCTCCGCCACCTCGGCTCGCACATCTGCCAAGCGCTGTGCCGCCGCCGCCGCAAGCGCCTTGCTCAGGTGGGGCACCGTCAGGATCGCGTCCCCGGGCGGCAGGAAGGAGCAGATGCGGGCCAGCAGGTCGTTTGGCAGGGCCGCTGCAGCCGCGGCTTGCATGTTGGGCTGCATGGTGTGCGCACAGTCTGCGCACCGCATGCGGGAAAGGGTGCATGTCGGAAGCAGGTCGGCGGTGCGAGGGCGACGGCGGCGCGTTCGAAGCGCGCGGGCAGCGGCGCACCGGCCGTGCTGCGTTTCACCAGACACCAGCCCGCCTCCCGCGGCCTGCGAAGCTTCATCACAGGCGGTGCTCACCTATACGCAGAGGGCGGAGGCGGGCGCGCGGCTTCGCTGGGCTAGCTGCTCCTCGGCGATCTGGGTGATGGTCCGTGGTTCCCTGGGGGGCCGGGGATATGGCATATGTTGTCGGTGGCATGGGTCCCTGCCTATAGCAGCGGAGTGAGGTGAGCGTATCATGGTCAGCTGCACGGTCAAACGACTGCTGTCCCGCGGCCTGCCCGCGGCCTGCCCGCGGCCTGCAGACGCCTACGGGTGCCCAAGAAAAGCGCGTTGTGATACCTGTCATTGGATATCGCGCGGGGCGGCATGACCGCGCCTTGCCACAGCGATGCCGCGCCCTGGGACGGGGGTCAAGCCGCCCGATCGCCGTCAGTAGCACGCTATGCGCACCTGCGCTGGCTCTCACCATCGCGGCGCAGCTCGAGCAGCCCCTGCGCGCGGCGCCCGAGTCCGCCACGCGGCGCGCGCAGCGAGGGCGGCCGGGGCGGGCGGTCGCCGCAGCGGTCGGCGTCGCTGTCCCTGCGCCGCGGCCGGCACGGCGGTGGACAGCCGCTTGCAGTGCACGCGGCAGCCGATGCTGTTGAGGCGCCGCCGTGCGCTGCGCCCCCTGCTGGCAGCGGGTCGATTGCGAAGCGGCAGAAGCTTCATGCGCTGCGCGAAATGAATCTGCGCTCACGGCAGAAGGCGCGCGCCGCTCAGCAGCAGCAGCAGCAGGAGGGGGAGGACGAAAGGCTGCAGCAGGAGCTGTTTTGCGATGCGGCGGACCGCCGCCCACAGGAGCAAACACCGCCCCACCATCAGCCTTGGCCACCTGCGCCGCCACCAGTGCCACAGGCCGCCTTCGCCCCATTCAGCGTCAATCAGTGGGCAGCATCCGCGGGGGAGGCGGCGGCGGAGGCGCTCGAAGCATACCTGCGCGCCCACAGCGGCAGCGGCGGCAGCGGCGGCGGGGTGCGGGCGATAGTGCGGATCCCTTTTGCGCCGGCCGCTGCGGAGCGATGCGCAGCGATCGCCGGCAGCGCCTGCAGCAGCTCTCCGGACTCTTCAGCCGGCGGCGGCGACGGCGCCACGCACGTGCCGCCCCAGCGGCGGCGCCGGCTGCTGCGCTGCGCGGCGGCCGCCTGGCGCGCCGCCGCGGAGCGCCGGGGCGCGCGGCGCCGCGCGGCCCTCCAAGTCGTGCGGTCGCGGCGCGCTCGCGGCACGGCCGCGGTCTGGTCGGCCTGGCGGCTGGCCGCCGCGGTGTCGACGCGCCGCGCCGCCGCGCTGCGCGCCGCGTCGGTCGCGCGCCGCTGCCTGCGCGGCTGGCGGGCGGCCGCGGCGGAGCGCGAGGCGGCGGCGTTCCTCGCGGCGGCGTTTGGCGCGGAGGCGGCGGCGCGGCGCGCGGCGCGGGTCTTGCTCGCATGGCGGCAGCTGGTGAGCAAGGGCGGCGCGAGGCCGGCGTTGACTATCGGCCGCGCTGCTTCTTTTGAACCCCTCGCCAATCATGTAGCACGCACAAAACGAGCGATACCCTACTTTTCCCGCAGGCCGCGCTTCGAGCGGACCGACGGCGCCGCGCAGACGCCGCCGCGCGCGCCTTCCGGCTGGCGCGCGCCGGGGGCGCGTGGCGCGAGGGCTTCCTGCCGCGTGCGCGCGCCCACAGGGCGCGGCAGGCCGAGGAGGAGGTGGCGGTCGAGCTGCTGCGCGCGGCGTTCCGCGTGCGCCGGCGCGCCGCATGCCTGGCCGGCTGGCGGGACGCCGCGGCCGCGTCGTGCGCCTGCTCCATGGTCGCCGCCGCCGCGGGGGAGCGCGCGCGCACGGTGCGCGCGTGGCGGCGGTGGCTCGCGGCGCGGCAGGGATCCGCGGCGGCGCAGCAGGCGGCGGCGGAGCACCGGGCGCGGCGCGGGGCCGTCGCCTGCATGCGCGCGTGGCATGCGCAGGCCGCGCGAGCGGCGCGCTTGCGGCGCGCGGAGGCGGCGGTGGCTCGGCTGGCGGCGGCGCGGCGCCAGGCCGGCGCGCTGGCGGCGTGGCGGCGCGCCGCACAGATGCTCGCGGCCGGCCGCGCGCTGGCGGTTCGACGCTGCGCCGACCGCCTGCGCGCCTGCGTCGTGGCGTGGTGGGAATGCGCGTACGCGCAAAAGCGCGTGTTTGAGCTGCGGGTGCGCCGCCTCGTGCGGCTGGTCGCGGCGTGCCACCGCGGCTGGCGGCTCGCGGCGCGGCGCGGCGCGGAGTTGCGTCGGCGTCTGGAGGGGGCGCGCGCCGCGCGCGCCGCCAAGCTGATGCGGCGCGCGCTCGTGGAATGGGCCGAGGCGGCGGGCCGGCGGCTGCGGTGGCGGAGCGGCGGCCCGCTGGCCGCGGCGGCGTTTGAGCAGCGCTGGCTGCTGCGGCGCGCTTGGGCTGTCTGGCGTGTGCAGTGGCCCAGGCGCGGGCGGGCCTGGCGGGATAGCAACTAGCAAGGGTTCGAGGGTTTAGGATGGGCGCGCGGAGCAGCCCACAAGTCCACAACCCAGACTGTAGGTGTATGTACATGGGCCCAACCCCGATCTCACATCTCAAACGGCCAAGCCCTGAATGCTCGCGAAACCCAACCCGCAGGCTGCGCCAGCGCCGCGCGCGCCTCCAGCGGCTCGCGGAGCGCGCCCGCGCGCGGCGCCTCTGCCGCGCCGGCCTCGCGGCTTGGCAGGGCGCCGTCGCGGAGGCGCGGGCGGCGGGCGGGGCGGCGGCGCGCGCGCTGGCGCCTGTCGATGAGAAGCGGGGGCGCCGGCCGGAATGCTGGGGGGCGGAGGTGGAGGCCACGGACGCCCGCCCGCCGTCGCCGGCCGACACCGGCGATCGCGACCAGGCGGCGTGCGCGAGCCGGGAGCGGCCGCGGCCGCCGCCAGCTGCGGCTGCTGCGGCGCCGGCGGCAGGGCAAGCGCAGGGCAAAGCGCCGCGTCCCAAATCTGCGACAGCTGGCATAACCCCCGCTGGCCTGCGCGCGCGCGCGCCCCCAGGATCTGAGGCGTCTGGGTGCGTTTACAGTTTGCTAGGGGGTTGAGTAAGGAGCGGCATCCTGCCACAGGGAGGGGGTTTTCTGTGCTGCCGTGCGGTGCGGTGTGTGGGGGAAACGGGGATTGGTGTCTTTGGCGTGCTCGCCTGCGCAACGCGGCTGACAACGCGCGGCGCCGCTGGCACGTTCAGCGCTGGTGACGAAACGCAACGCCGCCGTCGGGAGCAACGAAGGATCAATCCAGGGACTGCGCGGGCGCGCCGCGCGCCGGCGTGGATAAAGGGGCTGGGACTCGATTGGGCGAAATGGCAAAAGGGCGCGCCGACGGCGGCGCAGCCGCGGGTTTTTGGCGCCGTCGTGGGGTTGTGCGCCGCCGGGGCGCCGCAACCAGGAAGGGAGCGTCGGCAGGGATGGGCGCCACCTCCGGCAGGGGGTGCTGCCTTGCCGGGTCGAGAAATTGAAGCGCCCGGGGGGGCGGGGTGCACCGCAATGGGCGCAAGCCGCCGCCGGGCGGTTTGCTCCCTTCAGGGGTCTGCCCGCACGCAGCTGTGGTGGGTCGCGATGGTCCCCACGGTGAGCCACTTGCTGCCGTCGGCGAGCTGCTTGAACCGCCCCTGGCCCAGCCACTCGGTTATGATGGTCCGGCTGCCAAAGCCCGCGCCCACGCGGAGGTCCTTTGAGATGGTGACGTCGTAGGTGGCCACCCGCCGCTCGAACGAGGGGCCGAGGGCGAAGAGCGTGTGGAACGCGACGCGGCTGTACAGGGAGACGTCCGGCGGGGGGCAGAGGAAGAGGCCCCACTCCGCCGGCCCCGCCCGTTCCATGCACAGGTAGAGGCGCCGCGTGGCGACGGTCAGCGCGCCGCTGCTCATGAGGCGCTGGCCCGCGCCGGGCAGGCGGCCGACGTCGGCGCGCCAGACGAGGTAGCGCCTGGGGGGTGGGGGGCGGTTTGGAGTTTGATGGAGGGTTGTGCAGGGTTCAGGCGGTGGCAGGTTGGGATGGGGAGAGAGGTTGCATGGCCTTCGGGCCTTACGCAAATCCATGACGGCGGGCACCCACACAAACGCGCGCGTCAGCGGCGCAGCCGTGCCTACAAAACAGCCCGCCCCCCCCCTCACCGCTGGTGCGTGCCGTTGAGCTGCGCCGCCACCGCGCTGAGCGCCCTGTCCTTCAGCAGCGGCGTCAGCGGCCAGTCTGCGGGCATCTGCAGGCACCAGTCCACCAGCGCGGCAACCTCCTCCTGCTGCATGATGGCCCACTCGACCTTTGGGGGGAGGGTGGGGGGCGCGGTGGGAGGGCGGTGGGAGGGGGCCCGCCTCGCGGTCAAATTGCGGTCAAACTGCAGAGAAGCCGAGGCCGAGGGAGCCCAGCCCCCTCTTCAATCCGACCCCACCCCAATCAAATCCCCACCCTCCCAAATGGACCCACTCAATTGACACCAACAAACCCAATCAGCAACCCCCGCCCAAAAGAAACAAACAACCCCAAAAAAGCGCGCCTTGTCCAGCATCTCCCCCAGGGAGGAGGGGTCCAGCGCGTCCGCCACCTCTATCAGCACGTGCAGCAGGAGCACCTCGGGGCCCTGCCCGTTCCACGCCGCGTCGTGGCCCTTTGGGTTTGGGGGGGCGGAGGGGGGGAGGGGCAGGGCTTTAGATGGGCAGTCGGCGGGGTGTTTGGCAGGGGGGGTTGGGGGGTCGAGGAGACGGCCCGCCGGCACAGAGCAGGGGGGCTTAGTTAACCTTGGCAGCAAGCTCTGCAGAGCAGCCACCCCCCCCCCCGCGCACCTCCCGCAGAAGCTCCATCTGCGCCGTGCCGTCCCCGCCATACGGCGGCGACCGCAGCACGTGCGACAGCACCGCCCGCCGCCCCGCGGCGTCGCGCTGCGCGGCGCAGGCGAAGTGGCGCGAGATGGACGAGGCGAACTCAGATCTGCTGAGATCGCAGGCGAGATCGTAGACGGCAGACACCCAGGCGGGGTCGGCCGCGGGGTCGTCGAAGCAGGTTGAGGCAAGGTAGCTCTCGCAGGCCGCCATCAGCGCGGGCATCTGGGGGGGAGGGGGTTGGGGCGGTTTCGGTTGGGGCGGTTTCGGGGGCGGGGCGGTTTGCACCGTCACACCACCTGCGCCAAGCGCACCTGAACCCCCTGCCCCACACACGCACACACACTTAGCGCGTCTGCCTCCCTTCAGCCACCCAAAACCCATCCCCAGACCCCCAACTTGCATCGCGTCCGCCGCGCTTCAAACCCCCTCCGCCCCCCCATCCACGCAGACCCCCTCAATCCCCCCCCCCCACACACACACCTGCATCGCGTCTGCCGCCCTGTAGACCGGCTCCACATCGTGGGGGTCCAGCTCAATGGAGGAGGCGTACAGCGCACCCACCACGCGCTCAAGGAGGGGCTGGGGTTGGGGGGGTGCAGGGTGTGGGGGTTTGGGGATGGGGTGGGGTGGCAAGGGGGTGGGAGAGGGGTGTGTTTGGTGGGTGAGGGGGGGTGAGAGGGTGCAGCTGGGTGCAGCCAGAGTCCCAAATCCAACACTCAGGGGGTGCCGGTTCCCCCAAAAAGGCACGCAAAACGGTGCCCCTGCAGCCCCCCACAAACATACACCGCCCGGCCCCCCCTACAACACACACGCGCGCGCGCGCGCAAGCAAAAGCACACCCAACGCCCTCCCCTACCCCACCAAAAAAGCCCAAGCGCCCACCTGCGGTATGCCGTGCAGCGGGATGAGCACCGACCCGGCCTCCGTCCCCGTCAGCTCGTGCCGGTTGCTCATCAGCGCCTGGAACCAGTGGCTGTTGCGCGCCAGGTCAACGGCGGCGAGTTTGACCGGCCGCGGCGCGGACGCGTCGGCGAGGAGGCCGACGTTGAAGAGCATGCCGTCGCCGCGGTTGGCGGCCCAGTAATCGTAGTCGCTGGAGGTGGGCGTGGCCAGCGGCACCGTGCTCGGCGCCGGCCGCCGGCACTCGACGGCCGCGAGCCGCGGCAGCCACGGCACCTGCAGCAGCAGCGGCCCGCCGCCGGGCGGGAGCTCGTCGCCGCCCGCGTCGGGCGCCGCACCGGCGGGCGGCAGCGACGAGGCGCTCGCGCTGCGGTGCAGCGGCGGGGACGGCGCGGGGGGCGGCGACGGCTGCGGCTGCGACGCCGAGCCCGCCAGCTGGCCGGAGGAATGCACCGGGTGCAGCCCGCCGCCGCCGCTGGAGGCCAGGTGGGGCGCGGCGACGCCCGACGACAGCGCGGACAGCGCCGAGTGGAGGGAGCTTGTCGGGCTCAGGCTGGGCGCGCGCGACGGCGGCGTCGGGCACGCGCCGCCGCCGGGCTGCGACGGCTGCTTCTGCGGCACTGCCGCAGCCGCGGCCGCGGCCGCGGGCGGCGTCGCGACGCGCTGCTGGTCGCGGTGCGGGTGGTCCGCAGCGGCGTCGGCGGCGCGCGGGCTGCGGGGCGCGCCGTCTGCGGCCGCCCCCGCCGGCGCGGCCGCCGCGTCTGCGTCGGCTTCCGCGCCGGCATCGGCGTCCGCACCCGTGTCCCCGGCGCCCTCGGGGCTTGGCGGGAGGGCGTCCCCGGCCGCCGCGTCGCACGGCGAGGGCGGGAGGGGCTGCAGCTCGTCGCCCGGCCCCGGCGACGGCGGCGGCGAAGACGCCGGCCGCTGGCCGGGCGCCGCAAACACGGAGGGGGAGTGCGGCCGGGGCGCGCCCCCCGGCGGCCGCGCCCCCGGCAGCGGCGGCAGCGAGCGCTGCTGCGCCGGCTGCTGAGCCGCCGCGACCGCGGCCGCCGCCGTCGACGACAGGCGCGGCGAGAGCGGCGGCACCAGGCCTGGCGAGGCCCAGGGCGAGGGGGCCATGTCGCCAGCCGCGGCGGCAGGCGAGGGGGCGGCGCCCGCCTCGGGCGCGCCCGCTGCCAGCTCTGGGGGCTCCAAGGGGTCGCCGCCGCCCAGAGGGGCGCCGCCGGCGGCGGCGGCCGTGGGCCCGCCAACCGCCGGGGCCGGCGCGCGGCGCGGGCTGGCGGCGTCGCCGCCGGCGCCGGCGGCGGCGGCGGCGGCGGCTGCAGCGGGGCTGCCGTCCGCGCCGCCGCCCTGCGCGGCCGCCGCGGCGAGCAGCTGCTTATAGTGCTGCGTCGCGCGCTGCTGGAGGGTCATGTGATAGGGCGAGCCGGGCGAGCGCAGGCCGCCGCTGGGGCTGGCCGGGGCCCGCTCCTCCGCCATCGCGGGCTGCAAGGGCCGCGCGCGGCCTTGCCGCTGCTGGCGCGGCGCAGTGGTAGTGCGGCCCGCGGCGGCGGTGCGGGGCTGCGGCACCGGCGCCGGGCGCTGCTGCTGCGGCGGGTGCGCACTCCGCCCCGCTGCGCGCTGGAGCGCGGGGAGCGCGGGCGGGCTTGCCGAGAGCTCAATGCGGCAATGAGGCGGGTCCCTCCTCGCGCCCTGGGCCGCGCTGGGCGCGCGCTGGGGCCCGTCCGAGCTCCCTTGCAGCAGGGGCTCGGTGGAAGCCGTATGAGGGGCGCCTGCGATGTGCGTATGAGTAAGGAGGGCCGAAGCGACGGAGTTGGAAGCAGCGCGGCGGGACAGAAGGGGTGCGGCCCGGGTGTGACGGGTGACGATCGGGCTTTTTCGAGAAGCCCTGCCTGCACGTCACAAATCAAGAACTCGTTGCGGCGGGAAAAACCGGAAGCCAGCTGACGGGGCGATCACCGCCTCCCTGCTCGCCGCGGGCCCCGACGATTTTCAAGCCGGTCAGCCGGAGGTGAGGCGGGCTCCCCCGCCGGCGCGCCGGTCGAAAGGCGCGACGTGGTCGCGACTGTGGAGGCTCTGCGGGGATCGCCGGACGGGGCACCCCGCCCGCCTGGCGGACCTGGCGGGAGAACAGCGCAGACCGACGCGCGGTCGCAACGGCCCGCCGAGGGGCCCTGCGCCCAATGGACGATCCCCCAGGCCCGAATCACCCGCAGCGGGCTCCCCCAACGGCACCGCGCCGCGCCGCCGGCGCCCCCGCTCAACGTCTCGCAGGCGTCGCGCGTGTGTCGGTCGCCGACGACGCCCGGGCGCGGCACGTGCGGCAGCAGTCCCCAGCGCGCACGCGCGTCGGGGCTGGCGAGACAAACCCGAATGACGCCCCGAGCAAGGGGCCCGCCGCGGCGGCGCGGGCCCGGCGGCGGCGGCCGCGGCCGCGGCGGCGGGGCCAGCTCCGCGGCGGCGGTGGCGCTGGTGGCGGCCGCGCTGCTCGCGCTCGCCGCGCGCGCGGCCGCGCAGCCGCGCACCATGCCCAAGCAGGGCGCCAAAAGCTGCGGCGCGGTGGGGCAGGACTGCTGCCCCCAGTGCCCGCCGGACACGCCCCTGACAGGTGCTGCCGGACCCCCCTGCGCCCCGGCTGTTGGCCCCCCCCGGCTCAGTGGAGGCTGACCCAGCCCGCCGGGCCGACCGCTTTGCTGCGTTTCATTCGGCCTGAGTAGGGCGCCCGGGCCGTGTGTGCCGTATGTTTGGGTTGTGTCGAGCACGCGGGGTGCCAGACTGCCAGTCCGGCCAGTCACCACCCCTCCAGTCACCACCCCTCCCCCCCCCCAGAAAAAACCCTCTCAGTGTCAAACCCCAAACCCCGGGCTCTTCACGCCCCCAATTCCCCCCCCCCCACGTAGCCTGCGACATGTGGTCTTGCAACGACGGCGCCGCGTGCTTTCAGTTTGCGAACAAGCAGGGGCTGCCGCCAGACGGTGGGGGGCGGGCGGGCGCGGGGAACAACCTCGCGCCGGGGTCCCCCGGGCTTGCAGGGTTGAGTTTCGTCGCCGCCGTCGCCGTCGCCAAAGTCCTCGCCCTCCTCCCCCGCGCCGCCGCCGCCGCCCTCCAGCCGCTCCACCAGGGCGGCCAGGTCGCCCGACGCCGCCGCCCCCGCCAGCGCGTCCAGGT
>BDRX01000128.1:67282-132762 GCA_003203535.1 Raphidocelis subcapitata | reverse complement strand
CCCCCCCCCCCTGCCCCGCCCTCCCCTCCCCCCAACCAAAGCCGCTCCCTACCCCCCCCCCCCAGCTGCTGCTCATTGCCAATGCCCGCCCTCCCCCCTCCCCCCAACCAAAACCGCCCCCTAAACCCTACCCCCTACCCCCCCAGGTGCTGCTCATCGCCAACTCCCAGGAGCTCAAGAAGGACGCCGCCCTCTTCAAGGCATTCCGCGCCGTCGCGGGCCCCTTCAAGGGTGGGCGGGGCCGCGCCGCGCGCGCGCGAGCGCGCGCGCTGGGAGCGGCGCCGCCAGCGGCTGCGGCCCGGCGCTGCCGGCGCGGTCTGCGCCCAGTGCCCATCGCCTGCGCCGCCCGCCCGCGCCGGCCGCGCGCGAGGCTGGCGCAAGCATGTGTGCACATCAACACAAGCGCTGGCACAATCGACCAACCAACTCAACCGACCAACCAACCAACTCAACCAACCAACCAACCGCAGGCAAGCTCGTGTTTGTGACCGTCCCGCTGGATGGCGGCCACAGCGAGCCCGTCGTGTCCTTCTTCGGCGTCAAGGAGGAGGCCACGCCCGCCGTGGTGGGCTTCGACATGAGCAACAACAAGAAGTTCAAGATGCCCGAGGGCAAGGTGGGGGGGGTGGGGGTGGGGGTGGCGGTTGACTTTGGGGGGTGCTGGTTCTCTAGGGGGAGCTGCGCGCGAGGGTGGTGCGCTTGGGGGTGCTTCGTCTGGGGGCGCTGCGCTTGGAGGTGGTGCGCTTGGGGGCCCTGTGTGAGGCGCCGGCTGGCCCAATTCGCCTCCCCCCCTCCCACCCAGCGAACCCCACCCCAAACCCAAACCCCAATCACCGCCCTTCAACCCGCACCCCCCGCCCCCAAAACGCCCCAAAGATGACCGAGAAGGCCGTCAAGGCGTTCGCCCAGGAGTTCCTGGACGGCAAGCTCAAGCCCGAGTACAAGAGCGCGCCCGTGCCCGAGGAGCCCACCGACGGCGGCGTCTCGGTGGGTGGGGGCTGTGTTTGTGGAATGGGGGTGTGTTTGTGGGGTGTGGGGGGGTTGTGATGCGCGCCGCTGGGGCGGCGCCCGCGCGCGGCAGGCGCCGACGCTGCAGGCGCGCAGTGCCAGCGCCCCGGCGCTCCAAGCCACACCGGGCAACTCGCCCACCCCGCCCAACCCCCAACCCCCCACCCCCCAAAAAACCAAAAAAAAACAAACCTCCAGATCATCGTCGGCAAGAACTTTGACAAGATCGTCAAGGACGCCGCCAAGGACGTCCTGCTGGAGGTGTACGCGCCCTGGGTGAGCGGCCCTGGCAATTTGACAAACCCCTGGCAATTTGACAAACCAATTGCCCTGACAATTGCCCTGACAAATCGCCCTGGGTGAGGATAGCGACTCGTCGCTTGCTGGCTGCACGTCTGAACGAATTGCGCGGGGCCGCTGTTTGGGCCGCTGTTTGGGACGGCCGACAGACCCCTCCCCCCCGCCTCGCCCCCTCCCCTGCCTCCGACACACGCCCCCTCTCCCCCGTCCAACCCTCACAAGCACGCACACACCCTCCCCCTCCCTCCCCAGCACCCTCCCCTCTTACCTGCACCCCCCCCTCCAAACACCCCCCCCCCTCCCCCCCAGTGCGGCCACTGCAAGCAGCTGGACCCCATCTACAAGAAGCTGGCCAAGCGCTTCGCCAAGGTGGGGGGCACCTCCCCAACTGCTTCGCGCGGGCGCGGCCGCTTTTCCCCTCCCGCTCGCTCGTCGCGCGCGCGCGGCGGTCGCGCGGCGCCCCGGATGTTGCGCGCGCGCCCCCGCCTGCAAACCAGCCCGTGGTCGCAGCCTTCGCACGCCACCCGCTGACCCGGTCAACCCCCCAAAAAACAAACCCCCCCCCAACAGATCGACAGCGTCGTCATCGCCAAGATGGACGGCACCGAGAACGAGCACCCCGACGTCGACGTCAAGGGCTTCCCCACGATCGTGTTCTACCCCGCGGCCAAGGACGCCAAGCCCATCACCTTCGAGGGCGGCGACCGCAGCCTCAAGGCGCTCACCAAGTTTGTCAAGAAGCACGCGGCCACCAAGTTCGAGCTGCCCAAGAAGTCCAAGGACGACAAGGAGGAGGACGAGGACAAGGAGGACCACTCGGAGCTCTGAGCTTTTCAACTCTGAGCTCTCAGCTCTTCAACTCTTTGAGCTCTTCAACTCTGAGCTTTTTGGCTCTGAGCTTTTTTTGGCTCTGAGCTTTTTGGCTCTGAGCTGAGAGCTGAGAGCTGCGAGCTCTGATGGGGCGGGGTCTGGAAGGGCCCCATGGTTGCAGGGCGGGCGGCTTGGGGCGGGGCGGGCGGGCGCGCGCACGTGTCTGTGCGCGCGCGCGCCTCCCCTCCCCGGCCGGTCGTCGGCCGCGGGCCGCGGCTTGACGCGTTGCATACCCCGTTGGCGGGCCGCCGCGCGTGCGCGCGTGTTCTCTCCCTTTGTTTCGTGCAAGCGATTCGAACATCTTCCCCGCAGACGCGAGCGCCGGCCGCGGCCCCCGCCGGCTGGCGGGCGCCCGGCCGGGACCAAAAAGAAAGGGCGGGGCGCGGGCGCAGCGGCCGTGCGCGCGCTGGCGGGGGTGGTGGGGGCGCCGCGGGCGCGCCCCGACATGGCCCCCCGCATGCGCTGCGCTGGGCGCGTCGCCTGCGGCCCTGTAACACTTCGCTGCATCATGCTTTGGCCCGGGCAGGTCGTTTTTGGGGGGGGGGGGTGTCGGTGCTGGACGGTCGGGTGCGGGCCGCAGCTGGGCGCGCGCGCACACATGCCCCGCAGCTGGTGACGCCACGAAACGCCACCGGGCGGCGCACCGTGCACCATTTGCAGCAGCTGAGCTCGCCCCCCCGGTTACTTGTATGCTCAGTGCGAAGCCCTGTCTCAAGGCAGCCGACCACGGAGTATAATGGAGCGGCACACGAAGGAGAGCGTGCTGGAGCTCCTGTCGCGGTCGGGAGTGCAGTTCGAGCTGCATACGCACGAGCCCGTGATGACCGCGGCTGCACAGGCACGATCGGGGCGCGCTCGACTGCGCAGCGGGACAGGGGACACAGCGCGTGCGACGCGGGGGCGCGGCGCCGTCGCCGCCACCGAGCGCTGCGCCGCGGCGGCCCAGGGCGGCTGAAAACTGCCGCCCCCGCGCCCGACCCCGCCACGCCAGGCAGAGGCACTGGAGCACACTGGCGGCGCCGTCACGAAAAACCTGTTCCTGAGGGTGAGCCGTGAGGGTTGGGCGGCACAACCGCTGGCTTGCGTGCAGCCCGCAGGCGCCAGGCGACCACGCTGTGATTTCGCAAACCGCGCAGCGCGTGCGGCGAGGTGCAACTTAAACCCCCCGCCGCACCACCCTCCCCTGTGCAGGATAAGAAGGGGCGCCAATACCTGGTGACGGCGCTGCCAGACACGCGGGTCGACCTGAAAGGTGGGCGCGGGTCAAAGGGGGCGACCGCAGCGCAAAGCGCAGGGTCCTGCGTAATGATGGCCTGGGCAACCCTTCGTTCACCCCTAATTGTCAGCCAACACAACATAGCACATGCGGCTTCGGCCTGCCTGCAACGGCCCAGCCCCAAACTCCTCACACCGGCACACACCCCACTCCCGCACACACACCGCCGCCCCGCCTCCCCCCCCCCCAGTGCTCTCCGCGCGGCTCGGGCTCGGCAGCGGCAACCTCTCGTGGGCGCCCCCAGAGCTGCTGGTGTCCTCCCTCGGGGTGGAGCCCGGCTGCGTCACCCCGCTGGGCCTCGCAAACGCGGGCAGCTGCGGGCGCGTGGTCGCGCTGCTGGACGCGCGCCTGAGGGGCGCGCGCCGCTTTTGCGTGCACCCTATAGTGAACGACGCGAGCGTGCTGATCGATGCGGCTGGACTCGAGGCTTTTCTCAGGTGGGGCGGGCGAGGGGGCTTGGCCGCGCGCGGATGCGCCGAATTCGGGACGGCCGCTCCGCCCCGGCGCCGCCGGCCGACGGCGTCCCTGTTTGCAGCGGAGAGCGCGCGGCGGGCAGCGCCGCTGCCCATCCTGCTGAACTCCCTTTGCCAGGGGATGCGCTGGCCACGGAGGGTTGCTTCATCCCCAATATTCCTATGTGCCAAAAAAACGCAGAGCCGTCGGCCGCCAGCCGACCTACGTCGATCTCGAGGCGCCAAAGCCCCAAGCCCCGGACCTGCGGCACCTGGCAGACGCGGTGCCGCCGCTGCAAAAGGGGCCGCCGGCGGCGGCGGCGGCGGCGGGGGCCGGCGCGGGGCTTGGGGACGGCAGCGAGGCGGGCAGTGGCGGCCACGGCGCAGCAGGGGGCAGCACGGCAGGCCAGGCGGCGGCCAATGCAGCAACAGCGACCGATGCCTCCGACGGCGGCAGCCGGAACGGCGGACTAAAGTAACGCAACGCGACGGCCCAAACACTGGTCGATGTGCGTGCGGCCATTCTGCACGCTGCCGGACTGCCAGACTGCCAAGCCATGACTGTGCTGCCGCCGGCCCCGCTGATGACGTTCTGTAATGCCTGATGTGGCTCCATCAGGGTTGACAATTCCTGCCCGGTGGTGCTGGGCGTGGTGAACAAGCCGGCCCCCGGTTCGGCCTGCGCCTCCCTGTCTGATCAGCTGCACTGCAGGTGGCGCGCGGGCGGGCGTCCTGCGCGGGCCCCTCTTCCACGGCAGTCCAGGGAGCGCAGCTATTTTCCACAGACCCCTGAGGACCCGTAGAAGCGTTTACAAGCCCGCGTCAGGCCTGCACCGCCTCGCCCGAGCTCTCCCCGCGCGCTCGCGGTAGATCGCGGAGCTGCGCTCAGACTGCTCGCACAGACAGACATGGAGGTGAGAGATTGATCGTGATCGAGCTGGCTGTCAGCCGTGGCGCAGGCCGGCAGCGCGGCACCCAGCATGCGCAGCGCGCAGCATGCATCCGCGGCATGCGCAGCCGAGCTTACCGCAAGCGCCGCAACACCCCACACCCCACAGCCACAGGAGCCGGCCGGTCCAACGGCGAGCCAGCTTTGCGCGCTGCATGCTGCGGCTGCGGCCGGCGATGCCGGCGCGATTCGAGGACTGCTGCGCGTCCCTGCCTGGGAAACAGCGGCGCTGCTGCGCGCAGTGGACGGCAGCGGCCGCACCGCCCTCGACCACGCCGCGCGCGGCGGCTGGGAGGCAGCAGTCGAGATGCTGATCGACGAGGGGAAGCCCTTCGGCGGGGCCAGCTATGGCCCCGCGCTGTTGGAGGCGGCCCGCGGCGGGCACGTGGGCGTTATTTGGGTGCTGCTTGACGCTGGCGAAAGCGTGGCCGCAGCGGACAGCGGCGGCCGCACGCCCCTCTGGCTTGCCGCGGCTGGCGGCCACGCGGCCGCCGTGCGCCTGCTGCTGGAGCGGGGGGCTGATCGGCACGCAGCTGCAGCGGACGGCAGTCTGCCCGTTTCGTGCGCGGCCCGCCAGGGGCACGCCTCGGTGGTGCAGGCACTGGTGAAACCCGCACCCGACCGCCACCCTTCTGGCGGCTGCGATCGGTGGACGGCGTGGCACTGGTGCGCACACACCGGCGACGCCGCCTCAGCCCGCGCGCTGCTCAGCGAGGCGTCGTGGGTGGCTGCGCAGCGTATCGACAGCGAAGCAGCGGACGATGTCACGGCCCTCATGGTCGCTGCGGCCGCTGGCCAGCTGGACGTGCTGGCGCTGCTGGTCGAAGCCGGCGCTTCGCTGGCCGCCATGGACTACCCAGATGGGTGGACGGCGCTCCACCACGCGGCGCGCCGCGACGGGGCAGCGGCAGTCCAGGCGCTGATTCGCGCGGGCGCCGACGTCGACGCGGCGTCACTGTGGACAGATGAAGACCTTGACGAGGGAGAGGCGTGCGTCACGCCGCTGCACCTGGCTGCCCAATATGCAGGCGTGGACGTGCTGCGCGCGTTGATCGACGCCGGCGCAAGCGTTTCACAGAAGAACAACAGCGGCTGCACTGCGATCGGCTGCGCTGCCAGGGGCGGTCGCCTCGACAACATCAGCCTGCTGCTGGCACGCGGCGCAGACGCGGTGGCGGCCGCCGACGGCGGCCGCGCGGTCGCGGAGGCCGTGCTGCACCACCAGAACGCCGCTGCGCTCCTGCTGGTGCGCGGCGGGGCGGCGACTCCAGACTGGAACACGATGCTGCAGTGTGTCAAAGTGTACTATGGATATGGCGAGGCCGAGGCCGAAGACGGGGAAGAGGGCGAGGACCCCCTCTCGCTCGTGAGGGACACGGCTGTGCAGTGTCTGCAGAAGCTCGGCAAGTGGCTGGCGCAGCCGCTGCGCGAGGACGCCCGCGCGCGCGCCGGCCTGCAGCAGCTGGTTGTCGGCGCGGCGGCGGCGGGGCGGCGCGCGCAGCGCGCAGAGCAGGCTGCCGAGGAGGCCATCGCGCGCACGGCGAGCCTGCGCGCCGAGGCGGCGGCGCTGGAGGCGCGCATCGCGCAGGCAGAGGCTCGTTTGGCTTCGCTGCCGCCGACGCGCGCGCAAGAAGGGGAGGGGCAGTCGCGCCTGCTTCAGCCGCGGGACGCGGCAGCCCCGGCGGCGGCCAAGAAGCCTCGCAGGCAGCAGTGATGCCTTGGGCAGAGCCCGCCGCCAGGCCCCTTTGTTTGGCGTGTGTTCCAGGTTTGGCTCCTGATTCATTTGATGCAAGTCGCCGGTAGCTGAGATGTTACGCAATCAGACCAGCTTTGGTGACGGCAGGGAGCTCGGGATGGGGTCTGGTGTGGGGGCTGCCCAGAGGGAGGGGGGGTGTTAGGCAGCAACAGCGACCGATGCCTCTGACGGCGGCAGTGGGAACGGCAGAATAAAGCACGGTAACGCGACGACTTCAAAACGCTGGCCCTGTGCGGGCGGCCACGGTGCGCCACGTACGCCGTCGGACTGCTGGACTGCCCAAGTGCCCAGCATTGAGTGTGCTGCTGCAGCCGGCCCCGCTGATAAAGCTCTGCCAGGCCTGGGGCTCATCAGGGTGTACAGTTTCGGCTCGGCGGTGCTGGGCGTGGTGAACAAGCCGGCCCCCCGTGCGGCCTGCGACGGGCCTCCGCGCCTGACCGCCGCACTGCAGGTGGCGCGCGGGCGGGAGCCTGTGCAGGTCCCTCTTCCACGGCAGTCCAGGGAGAGCAGCTATCTCCTATAGACCCGTAGAAGCGTGTACAAGCCCGCGTCAGGCCTGCACCGGCTCCCCCGAGCTCTTCCCGCGCGGTCGCGGCAGGCCGCGGAGAAAGCTGACCCGCGCTCAGACTGCTCACAAAGACGGGCATGGAGGTGAGGAGGCTGATCGTGCGAGCTGGCTGTCAGCCGTGGCGCAGGCCGGCAGCGCGGCACCCAGCATGCGCAGCTGAGCTCTCACAGCAAGCATCCACGGCATGCGCAGCTGCAAGCCCCGCAACACCCCACATCCCACCCGCAAAGGAGCTACTAGCCGGTCCAACGACGAGTCAGCTGCATACTGCGGCCGCGACCGGCGATGCCGGCGCGATTCGAGGACTGCTGCGCACGGCCGGTGCCCCGGGCGCCGCCGCACTGCTGCGCGCAGTCGACGGCAGCGGCCGCACGCCCCTCTGGCTTGCCGCGGCTGGCGGCCACAAGGCCGCCGTCCGCCTGCTGCTGAGGCGGGGGGCTGATCGGCACGCAGCTGCAGCGGACGGCAGTCTGCCCATTTCGTGCGCGGCCCGCCAGGGGCACGTCTCGGTGGTGCAGGCACTGGTGAAACCTGCCGCAGCAGCCGACTGCCACCCTTCTGGCGGCTGCGATCGGTGGACGGCGTGGCACTGGTGCGCGCACACCGGCGACGCCGCCTCAGCCCGCGCGCTGCTCAGCGAGGCGTCGTGGGTGGCCGCACAACCCATCGACAGCCCAGCAGCTGATGGTGCCACGGCGCTCATGGTCGCAGCGGCCGCTGGCCAGCTGGACGTGCTGCTGCTGCTGCTTGGAGCGGGTGCCTCGCCGCTCGAAAGGGATCTGAATGGATTCGGGTGGACGGCGCTCCACCACGCGGCGCGCCACGACAGGGCAGCGGCAGTCCAGGCGCTGATTCGCGCGGGCGCCGACGTCAACGCAGTGTGCCTGACAGAAGAAGGCTTTCAGTGCCAGCTGGGTGAGGGAGAGGCGTTTGTCACGCCGCTGCACCTGGCTGCCCAGCATGCAGGCGTGGACGTGCTGCGCTCTTTGATCGACGCCGGCGCAAGCGTTTCAGATCAGAACTTCAACGGCTGTACTGCGATCGGCTTTGCTGCCAGGGGCGATCGCCTCGACAACATCAGCCTGCTGCTGGCACGCGGCGCAGACGTTGAGGTGGCCGCCGACGGCGGCCGCGCGGTCGCAGAGGCCGTGCTGCACCACCACCTCAACGGTGACAACGGTGACAGCGCCGCTGCGCTCCTGCTGGTGCGCGGTGGGGCGGCGATTCCAGACTGGAACATGATGCTGCAGTGTGTCTACGTGTTCTATTACGGGCTTGACGCAGACGTGCATGCCCAGGGCGGGATTCCCGAGGAGGACGACCTCCCATGCATGAGGGAGCTGGCCGCGGAAAGTCTGAAGAAGCTCTGCGAGTGGCTGGCGCAGCCGCTGGCGCAGCCGCTGCGCGACGAAACCCAGATGCGCACCGGCCTGCAGGAACTGGTTGTCGGCGCTGCGGCGGCGGGGCGGCGCGCGCAGCGCGCAGAGCAGGCTGCGGAGGAGGCCGCCGCGCGCACGGCGAGCCTGCGCGCCGAGGCGGCAGCGCTGGAGGCGCGCATCGCGCAGGCAGAGGCTGGTTTGGCTTCGCTGCCGCCGACGCGCGCGCAGGAAGGGCAGGGGCGGCAGCCGTGCCCGCGTCAGCCGCGCGATGCAGCAGCCTCGTCGGCGGCCAAGAAGCCTCGCAGGCAGCAGTGATGCCTTGGGCAGAGCCCGCCAGGCCCCTTGGTTTGGCGTGTGTTCCAGGTTTGGCTTCTGAGTTGATGCACGTCGCCGGTTGCTGAGATGTTAAGCAATCAGACCAGCTTTGGTGACGGCAGGGAGCTTGGGATGGGGCATGGGGCGTAATGCGGGGGCTGTTCAGAGGGGGGGCTTTAGGCAGCGACAGCGACCGATGCCTCCGACGGCGGCAGCGGGAGCGGCAGACTAAAGCACGGTAACGCGACGACTTCAAACGCTGGCCGCTGTGCGTGCGGCCACCATGCGCGCTGTCGGACTGCCGGACTGCCCAGCAGTGAGTGTGCTGCAGCCGGCCCCGCTGATGAAGCTCTGCCAGGCCTGGGGCTCATCAGAGTGCACAGTTTCGGCTCGGTGGGCGTGGTGAACAAGCCGGCCCCCCGTGCGGCCTGCGACGCGGCCTCCGTGTCTGATCAGCTGCAGGTGGCGCGCGGGCGGGCGCTTGTGCGGGCCCCTCTTCCACGGCAGTCCAGGGAGCGCAGCTATCTCCTATAGACCCGTAGAAGCGTGTACAAGCCCGCGTCAGGCCTGCAGCACCGCCTCGCCCGAGCTCTCCCCGCGCGCTTCGTAGATCGCGGAGAAAGCTGACCCGCGCTGCTCGCAAAGACGGACATGGAGGTGAGAGGTTGACCGTTGGAGCTGGGGCTGTCAGCCGTGGCGCAGGCCGGCAGCGCGGCACCCAGCATGCGCAGCGCGCAGCATGCATCCGCGGCATGCGCTCCTGAGCTTGCTGCAAGCGCAGCATGCATCCGCGGCATGCGCTCCTGAGCTTGCTGCAAGCGCCGCAACACCCCACAACCACAGGGACCGGCGGCGTCAGCGGCGAGACTTCACGCACTGCACGCTGCGGCTGCGGCCGGCGACGCCGGCGCGATTCCAGGGCTGCTGGGCGCCGTCCATATCGTGGACGCCCGAAAGCTCCTGCGCGCAGTCGACAGCAGCGGCCGCACCGCCCTCGACCGCGCCGCGCGCGGCGGCTGGGAGGCAGCAGTCGAGATGCTGATCGACGAGGGGAAGCGCGCCAACGCGGACAGCTGGGATTTAGCTTGGATAGCTAGCTATGGCCCCGCGCTGTTGGAGGCGGCCCGCGGCGGGCACGTGGGAGTTATTTGGTTGCTGCTTGACGCTGGCGCAAGCGTGGCTGCAGCGGACAGCGGCGGCCGCACGCCCCTCTGGCTTGCCGCGGCTGGCGGCCACAAGGCCGCCGTGCGCCTGCTGCTGAAGCAGGGGGCTGATCGGCACGCAGCTGCAGCGGACGGCAGTCTGCCCATTTCGTGCGCGGCCCGCCTGGGGCACGCCTCGGTGGTGCAGGCGCTGGTGGAGCCTGCCGCTAAAGCCGACTGCCACCCTGCTGGCGGCTGCCGTCAGTGGACGGCGTGGCACTGGTGCGCGCACACTGGCGACGCCACCTCAGCCCGCGCGCTTCTCAGCGAGGCGTCGTGGGTGGCTGCGCAGCCCGTCGACAGCATGGCAGTCTACGGTGTCACGGCCCTCATGGTCGCTGCGGCCGCTGGCCAGCTGGACGTGCTGGCGCTGCTGGTCGAAGCCGGCGCCTCGCTGGCCGCCAGGGACTTCCCAGACAGGTGGGTGGTGCGCCGTCCAGGTTGGACGGCGCTCCACCACGCGGCGCGCCACGACAGGGCAGGGGCAGTCCAGGCGCTGATTCGCGCGGGCGCCGACGTCAACGTGGCGTCCGGGGTGGATGCCAGCGATGACGAGGGAGACGCAGAGATGAGCGCGCCACGCCATGTGGGAGATGAGCTCGCCACGCCACTGCACGTGGCTGCCCAGTATGCAGGCGTGGACTTGCTGCGGCTGTTGATCGACAGCGGCGCAAGCGTTTCAGTACAGGACCGCAGCGGCTGCACTGCAATTGCTTACGCTGCCAGGGGCGGCTGCCTCGACAACATCAGGCTGCTGCTGGCACGCGGCGCAGACGCGCTGGTGGCCGCCGACGGCGGCCGCGCGGTCGCGCAGGCAGTAGTGTACGACCAGAACGATGACAGCGCCGCTGCGCTCCTGCTGGTGCGCAGCGGGGCGGCGACTCCAGACTGGAACATGATGCGGAGATACGTCCAAGTGTACAACGGACTTTGCGAGAGCGATGGAGAGAACGAAGAGGAGGAGGGGGGAGTGGGCGCGGGCTGCCTGCAGCAGCTCGGCAAGTGGCTGGCGCAGCCGCTGCGCGAGGATGCCCGCGCGCGTGCCGGCCTGCAGCAGCTGGTCGTCGGCGCTGCGGCGGCGGGGCGGCGCGCGCAGCGCGCGGAGCGGGCTGTCGAGGAGGCCGCCGCGCGCACGGCGAGCCTGCGCGCCGAGGCGGCGGCGCTGGAGGCGCGCACGGCGGGCCTGCGCGCCGAGGCTGCGGCGCAGGAGGCGCGGATAGCGCAGGCGGCGGCTCGTTTGGCTTCGCTACCGCCGCTGCGCGCGGAGGAAGGGCAGGGGCAGTCGCGCCTGCTTCAGCTGCGGGACGCGGCAGCCTCGTCGGCGGCCAAGAAGCCCCGCATGCAATGATGCCTTTGTCAGAGCCAGCCAGCCTCCTTGTTTGTCCCGCGTGCCAGATTTGGCTCCTGATTCATCCGATGCATGTCGCCGGGTGCTGAAATGTTAACCAATCTGACTGGCTTTGGACGGTGGGCAGCTTTGTGATGGGGTCTGCTGTGGGGGCGGGCTGTGTGTCGAGGCGGCATGGCGTGTCGAGGCGCGGCAAGGCGGCAGGGGTGTCGCGGCAACAGGAAATTCGCAAGCGAGGCAGCGGATAGCAGTTGGCAGGGGGGCCGGCAGCGGCAGAACAGGGCCGGTCTGCCGCTCCAGCAGCAGCGCAGCGGCGGCAGCTTCGGCAAGGGGGCGACGGGCACACGGCGCGTTCCGCACTCTTCCACGGCAGTCGTCATTAGCCTAGCAGCATCGCTTCGAGAGCCTAGGAGCCGCAAAGCGACCTGGGAGGACCTGTCCTTGCGGTGCCGGGAGACACCCGGAGCCCCCGGCCAGCAGCGCAAAGACGCGCGGCCTCCCATAGGCTTGAGAGCTACAGCCGCGGGGGGCCGAAGGGCGCGCCTGCAGCGGCGCCGCAGTGCCGGGGTCGGCGCGCGCGAGCGCGCGCGCGCGTGCGCCGCAGCGCCGGGCCCGCCGCGCACGGCCCGCCGCAGGGCCGCAGTAAGCGCCTAGCGCGCCTCGTGTCAGCGGCAGCCGCCGCGCCCCGGGGCCGCCGCCTGCGGGGGCCGCGCGCGCGCGGGGCGCGCCCAGACCGCGCGGCGCGGCGCCACCGCCGGCGCCGGCGCGATGGCGGCGGGGGCCCCCGAGGTGCTCGACCTCACCACGCCGTCCGACGACGAGGACGCCGGGCCGCCACCGAACGCGAATTACGGCGGCTACGAGGACGTCATCTACATCGAGTCATCGGATGAGGAGCCCGGGGGCGCCAGCCCCGCGCCGCGGCGGGCGCGGCGGGACGGCGGCGGTGCCGGCGGCGGCGACGGCGCGCAGCGGCGGCTCGACCTGGGCGGGGCCAGCGGCGGCGGCGGTGGCGCCGGCGGCGGCGGCGCGGGCGGCCGGCCGCGGGGCCAGCAGCGGGACGAAGCCGAGCGCAGCGGGGCATCGGGCCCCGAGGGGCTGGGCGGCGCCGCCGCGGCCGCCGGCAGCTCGAGCGAGGCGGGGTATATGACCCCCGAATGGGAGGCCCGGCGCGTGGCAAAGGGAAAGGACCCCGCCGGCGGTCGGCCGCGGCGCGCGGCGCCGCCGCAAGACGCGAGGCCCGAACGCGGCCCCGGCGGCGGCGGCCGAGGCGGCGGCGGCGCTGCCGGGGCGGCGCGGCCGGGGGGGTTTAGTGGTGGTGGCGGCGGCGGCGGTGGCGGCGGCGGCGAGGTGGATCCGATGCTGCTGAGCGCCCTGGGCAGTCCGGAGGAGCTCGAGGCGGCGCGCGAGGCGGAGCGGCGGTGGCTGGCCGAGGCGGCGGCGCGGCGCGGCGCCGGCGGCGCGGGCGGGCACGGGGCGGGGGCCAGTGGGCGGGGCGCAGGCGCCAAGCGGCTTCGGGGGGAGGAGAGCGGTGCGGAGGAGGCCGCGCCGGCGCCGCCAGACGGGGGGCGCGGTGCGCCGCGGCGCCGGCGGGAGGAGCTGGGGTTGGAGCCGGAGGTGCGGCTGGCGCCGCCGCCGCCGCCGCCGCGGCCGCGGCCGCAGCAGCAGCAGCATCAGCATCAGCAGCAGCAGCGGCAGGAGCAGCGGCAGGAGCGGCAGCAGCAGCAGCGGCAGGAGCAGCAGCAGCAGAGGGAGCGGCAACTTGCGCCGCCGCCTCCTCCTCTGCCGCCAGGGGCTGTCATCGATCCGAGGCGGCTGCGCGCCAAGGCAAGCTGGGCGGGTTTCCCCGGGTGTTGCGTGCTTCGCGCCCCCCCAAGTCAGCGGGGCCGGGCAGCTTCCACATCTACCACCAGCGACCTGGCAAAGGCCCTCCGAAACGCCGCCCTGATTCCCAACGAGGGCTTGCCCCCGGCACACGCACCAAAACGCACCCTATCGGCCCCTTCACAACCCGGCACCTGCCCTGGCGACCGCACTAATCCTCCGCGTGCCCCGGCAACCGCTGACCCCTCCCCCCAGGTGGCCTGGCTGGACCAGTCCGTGGCTGCGGAGGGGGACGCCCTGAACGACCCCCTCCAGCGCGACAGCCTGCTGGCCCAAATGCTCTCCGACGCCGACACCCTCTTTGAAATGGCGCAGCGGCCGAGGGAGGCGGTGCGCGGGGATAGGGGGGAGGGGGCTTGCGGCGCGTGCGCGGGCGGGGCGGGGGCGGTTTGGTGGTGGGGGCGGGGCCACGCACGCACGCACGCACGCACGGGCAAACTCGCGCACGCGCCCACACACGCCGGTGACCCCGCCGCGCCGCAGGCGGCCGTAATGGCCGTCGACGCCCGCCTGGCGGAGCACGCCCTAAGAATGGCGGAGCGCGCCGCCGGCGCCGCGCACTGCCGCCGCCCGGCGGACCTTATCCGCGCGCTCCGCGCCGCGCGCTGCACCGCGCCCGCGCCGCCGCCCGCCGGCCGGCCGCTGGCGGCCGCGGACTTCGACTGGCGCGCCGCCGGCGCCGCCGCGGCGCGCGCGCTGCCGTTCGGCGCGGCCCCGGGCGTGGGCACGATGCTCGGCCCGCTCGACGCCGCCGGCGCCGCGCGGCGGCGCGCGGCGGCGCGGCAGCGGCGGCTGGCGCCGCCGGACGCGCCGCTGAGGCGCGCGGGGGACGTCGAGCTCTGCAAAGCGGCGGCCGAGGCGGAGAGGCAGGAGACGGACCACCTGGCTCAGGAGCTGCTGCGCGTGCTCAAGGCGCGGCCGCGGGGGCGCGTTTGATAGTGGGGGGGGTGGGTGTTTTGGTTTGTGGGTGTGCGGGGCGGGTGTGTGGGGTGTCTGGAGAAGGTGTGGGTTGGGTGGGTCAAAGGGCCTTTTATTGGCCGTTTCAAAGGCTGGCAGGAGGCGACGTCCCCCCAAGCCTCCGCCAGCCCCCCAAACCCCCAACCCTCGACGCCCCACGCCCGCCCTCTCCCCCCACAGGTCGAGTCCCACGGCGGCTCCCGCCCCGTGTCGTTCGCCGCGCTGGTCTGCAACCGCCAGTCCTTTGGCCAAACGCTCGGTGCGTGCCCCGCGGCGCGCGGGCGTTTTGGGGAGGCAGGGGGGAGTTCGCCGCCGGCCGCCGGCCGCCGGCCGCCGCTCCCCCGCTGCTTGCCGGTTACAGCTGTGAAGACGGTCGGCCCAACGCCAACAGCCCAACCCCAACAGCCCAACGCCAACAGCCCCAACCCCAACAGCCCAGCGCCAACAGCCCAACCCCAACAAACCCCCCACCCCCCAGAGAACATTTTCTCCCTGAGCTTCCTGGTCAAAGACGGCCGCGCCAGGCTGGCGCTGCCGCCGGGGCCCGGCGGCGGCGGCGGCGGCGGCGGCGGCGGCGGCAGCGGCGGCGGCGGCGGCGGCGCGACGGTTTGCTACGTGTCACGGGAGGCGGCGGCGGCGGCGCAGGCGGCGGGGCAGGCGGAGCGCAAGCAGGTGGGGCGCGCGACCGGCCGGCGCGACGCCGCATGGGCCGGCTGTGCGGGGCGGTGCGCCGGCTGGGCTTGTCGAGGGAAGCGGGCTTGCGAGGCCCGGGCGAGGCGCCCTGCCCCCAGTAAACGCAAGCCCGCCCTCAAAACAAACCCACCCCCGCCCCGCAGCTGTGCCTCTCCATAACAACCGAGTCTTGGCGGGCGCTCTGCGCCGCGGTGCCGCGGGGGGCGGAGCTCCTGCCGCACCGGCAGCCGAGGGGGCACGCCCGGTAGGCTGCAGCAGTCGGCGGCCGCGTTTCGTTTTGATAGCCTTGTTTCGTTTGACAAGACAGCCGGCTTTTTTGCGCGCCTGCTTTGACACACCGACCCAGCGCTTTTGCATTTTGATGGCATTGTTTTGCCGCTCACTTACTCACGCGCCTGCTGACAACACACGACCGCATGTGCCCAACACCCATGGCACCCAACAGACCCCGATTCGACCCCGCTCGCCACCCCCAAAACTGGGCGCCGAACCCAGTGTGTGGCCTCACACAGCAGCTCCCTTGCGCCTATTGCGTTGCGTGCGGTTGTGTTACTGTTTGCAACTCGTGTCTCGGAGCCTAGTGAAGCATTGGTCTTGGGGCCGAAGCCTAGTCGGGCCAGGGTTGGGTCATTGGCAGCAGCAAATAAAGGGTTCGCGCGGTATGGAGGTCGCCAATGGGTTGACCTGCGAAAGTTCAAAGCGACAAGAACAGCTGCACAGGTGCTTCGCAGTTTTGTAGGGGACGTAACAAACTTTGTAGGGGTCAAAGCGGCTGCCTCATCAATCGACAAGCATGTCTTCGCCGCCGCCCGCGGCCTCCCCACTGCCGCCGGCGCCGCCGCCCGCCGCATCTGCGTCCAACGAAGCCGCGCCGCCGCCCCCTGGCTCTGAGTCCACCGCCATCGAATCGCCCGCGGCCGGCTGTGGCCGCGGCTGCGCCCCACCGCCCGTCGCGTCGACGGCGGGCGATGCCCCGCCGCCGCCGCCGCCGCCGCTGCCGCCGCTGCCGCCGCCGCTGCCACCGCCGCCACCGCCGTCGCAGATGCTCGAGGGAAGCTCCGTGACTGCACAGGACGGCCCGGCGGCCGAGCCCCGCATCTGCGCCACCTGCCGCGCCCAAGCCAGCTCCCGCTCGCGCGCCGAAACCAGCGGGCGCGGCACGACGCAGGCCAGCGCGCCCGCCGGAGGGTCCCCCGCGCAGGCCGGCGGCGGCGGCGGCAGCGGCGGCGCGCCCGGCGTGGCGGCGACCTCGCGCCACGCGCGCGAGAGCGCGGCGCGCTGCTGCGGCGCGAGCGCGGCCGCGAACCTTCGGAGCTGCGCCTCGGCGCCCGGCGCCGCGAGCGCCGCGGCGGCCGCCGCGGCCGCGCCGTCGGGGGCAGACTGCAGCAGCCCGGCGCGCGCGAGCACGGCCAGCAGGGCGCGGCCCTGCCACTCCGCCCGCGCGCTGAGCTGTCCGCCGCCCCCGCCGGCGGCGGCGCCCCCGCCGGGTGCGTCGCCGGGCGCGGGCGCGCCGCTGCTGCAGGGCTGCTGGTGCCGCGGCTGCGGGTTGGCGTCGATCTCTATCAACTCCTCATCCTCATCCGGTTCTGAACCGACAGCAGCGGCGTGCGGCGGAACGCCAGCCGCGCCAAACAGCGGGGCGGCCGGGGCGAGCTGCAGCGGCGGCACCGCTGCTGCGGGCGGCGTCACCGCCCACGGCGCGCCCGCCGCTGCGGTCGCCGCCGCAGCCGCGGCGGGCATGAAGCGCTTTGCCGGCCGCGGCTGCGGCGCGTCCGTTGCAGCGGCAACGGCGGGAGCGCCGGCGCCGGCGGCGCTGTCGCCGTCGCCGGCGTCGAAGCGCCGCTTCCGCGTCGGCGGGGCCGCCGCCCCGGCAGCATCGACCTGCATGGCCGCGCCAGCGTAGAAGCAGGCGATGGAACGCGTTCGCTAGGTATCCTGAAAGGGCGGTCCAGCGTCCGGAACACGACCTTTCTCGATCAATGATCGAGTTCAGAGGCGGCGGTGCTTTCCGCTGCGCTGGGTAAAACGTTTGAAAACGCACCCCACTCTCAATGACCCATGGGCTCGGGGCGCCCGCCGGCTGGATCCGGCAGGCCGCCGAACGGTCAAACGAACGTCTGCGGCGCGCCGCTCATCACCTGCGGCAGTGCCCAAGTGCGGCGCGCGCGACGTGCACGGCCCTGATGAGCCACGGCCTGCCTCCTCACCGCCAGTGATGACGGGCTGCCTGGCGGCGGCGGCGGACGGCGTTCAACGTTCGCAGCAGCGGCAGCGGCGGCGGCGGCGGCACTGCAGCGGTGACGGCGCGCTGTCGAGCGGCCGGCCTGGGTTGGGCCCTTGTCGAGCGCGGGTGCTTTCGACATCATTTGCTTGATGACAGGAGTTCGACTGGGCTTGCGTCCTTGCGCCAGGACCTTGCACCACAGATCTTCCGCAGGCCTTGCCCTTCTGGGCCGCGCCTCGCGACTCGCAGCGCAAGTGCGGCGACACCGCGACGCTTCAAGGCCAGGGGAGGGGATGCCGCTGCACGCTTGAGGGGCCCGGCAGAGGGCCCCAGAGGCGGGCAATGCCGCCGCTAAGCAGCGGCACGGCGCCTTTCAAGGCCCATGTAGCGCCCAGCGCCTCGGCGAGGTGAGGCGCGCATCTGTGTGCTCGGCTGCCTGCCTGCAGGCCCCCCCCCCGCTGCCCATTCTGCAAGCCGCTTGCGGCTGACGAACCGGAACCAATCGCGCGCATCTTCCACTCAGGCGTGTGCGCGTGCGGGTGCGCGCCGAGCAGCCGCAGCGCGAGCCGCTGCGCGTCGTGCCCGCCGCGGCGGCGCTCGAAACGCAGCGCCGCCGGTTCCGCGGCGATGCCGCCGCCCTCGACGGCCTGCTCGCCGCGGCGGGCCCGGGCATATACCTGGCCGTGCGCGCGGCGCGGCCGGCGCAGTCGCAGCCGCCCCGAGGCGACGGCGGCGCGGACGCATCCCAAGAGCCGGCAGCGGCTCGGGATCAGCAGCAGCAGCAGCAGCAGCAGCAGCAGCAGCAGCAGCAGCAGCAGCAGCAGCAGCAGCAACGAGAGCAGGAAAAGCAGCAGCAGCAGCGGCGGCGGCGGCGCGAACCTGACCCGCAGGAGGGCGCCACGCTGCGCGTTTCAAACGCAACGCGGCCCGGCGCGCTCGGCGAGCGCGTGGCCGCGCTGCTGGCGGCCCGCGACGCCGGCCCCAGCACCAGCAGCGGCGGTGGCGGCGCCGGGGGCGTGACGCTGACGCTTCAGTCGCGCCGCGCCGCGCGCGTCGCGCTGCAGGCGCTGGCGCGCGGCGCGCCCGCGGGCGGCGGGGAGCTGTGGTGGCGGCCGGCGGTGGAGCAAGTGGTGGCCGGGCAGGCGTCATTCACGACAACGACGCTGCACGTCGATTGCTGCAGCGCCCCGCAGCCGGGCGGCGCCGACGTGCAGCCGACGGGCAGCCAGCAGCAGCAGCAGCAGCAGCAGCAGCAGCCGCAACCGCCGCCGCCGCAGCAGCAGTCCTGGCAGCGGCGGCGGCGGCGTCTGCAGCGGGACGCGCTCTGCTGCGAGCGCGCTCCGGGCGGCGCCCCGACGCCCGGTGCTCGCCAGCTGGCGTGGCGCCTGCTGACGCGCGTGCGCGGCACGACGGCGACGGCGGCGCTGAGCTGCTGCAGCGACGCGGGCGCGGCGCGGGCGCTGCTCGCGCTCGCCCACGCGCGGGGCGCCATGGCTGCGGCGGGCCTTGCCGGCTTTGATCTGCGGGCCAGGTGCCTGGAGGCCGGGGACGACGCAACCGCCACGCAGCCGCCTTGGCCGCCGCCCCCGACGCGCCCGGAGCGGCAGCAGCAGCAGCAGCAGCAGCAGCGGCAGCAGCAGCGGCAGCGGCGCTCGGAGGAGCGACAGCAGCAGCAACAGCAGCAGCAACAGCAGCGGCGGCGGGAGGGGGCGCACGGGCAGCAGCGGGAGGAGGGGGGAGACGCCTTGCCAGAGGCTGCCACCGGCGCCAGGCGGTGGCTGCTGCTCGAGATTGATCTCATTGCAGCCGAGCGGCCGGCCGCCGCGGCCGCCGCCGCCCCTGCAGCGTTGGCGTGCGCCGCGGCAGCGTCGGCGACGGCGGCGGCGGAGTGGGCGGCGCAGCTCTCTGCTGGGCCGCCGCCAGGCCGTGCGCTGCGGTGTGCTTGGTGGGAGGCGGCGCCGACAAACGGCACACAGCGGGGCGAGCAGCAGCAGCAGCACCACCAGCAGCAGCAGCAGCCGGGGCAGCGGCCAGAGAGCCCATCGGCGCAGCAGCTGCGAGAGCCCGGGCAGAGGCATGGCGACGGCGACGGCGCGGCGCGGCAGCAGAGCCCAGCGCACTCGGGCGTGCGGCACCCGCAGCACCCGTCGCCGGCGCCGCCACCCCTGCAGCACCAGCAGCAGCCCCAGCAGCAGGTGCAGCAGCAGGCGCAGCAGCCCCAGCAGCAGCAGCAGCATCAATGGCACGCGGCGCCGCAGAAAGAGCATGCAGTGCTCGTCCCCGCGCGCGGCCACGCCCAGCTGCGCGCCCAAAACGGGCACCCCGCGCCGCCCGCGTCGCCGTGGCTGGCGCCGCCCGAGGTGCTGTTGATGGGCGGCGGCGGCGGGAGCGGCGGCAACGGCGCGCAGCCGGCCGCGGCGCCGCCGCTGCATGCCGCGTCCGGCGCGCCGCCCGACCCCGTCCTTGCGCCTTGCGTCGAGTAGAAACCGCCCGTTTCAGGTGCACGCCGTGCGTACTGTGTGTACTGGCGATTCATGCCGCTCGGCTTGTAAACCCGACCTTGAGCATGGTGTTAGGCGTGGCTTGGCTGGGAGGGTGGAGGCTCGGCGGACGCAATCACGCCATGCGCCCGCCCGCGCGCCTCCACCCTCGACGGGCCGCCCCGGTCAAGGGCTTCCCCCTCGAGCGGCCGGCCCATCCGCATTGTATCTTTCAGGCAATTCGAATCGGCATTACGCCCTGCGCAGCAAACACGCGAGCCCAAACACTCAGGAGGGCGCGGCCCCCGCATTCAAAGCGACCGGGACAGCCCCAGGCCGCCGCGATCGTCTCTCCGGCCTTGAATATTCCTGGATTCGCAGCGGTGGCCCGTGGGCAGTGCAGGCGCGGCGAGTTCAACGCAACAAACCCGCGGCCCTCTGGCGAGGGAGCGACCGGGCGCGCTCCCGACCATGCTGCACGCGCCTAGCACCGGGCTGTCGCCGATCGCGAGCCCGGGGCAGCGGCGCGTGCAGCGGCAGGCGGCCTGCGGCCCGGCACTCGCCGCGTCGCCGCAGCAGCAGCGGCCCCCCGTCCGCGCGCGCGCGCCCGCGCCGCCGCCCGGCCCCCGCCGCCCCCGCGCCCGCGCGGCGACCCTCGCCGCGGCCGCCGCCTCGGGCGCCGGCGACCCCGAGCCCGCGCGCCCCCGCGGCGGCGGCGGCGCGACGGGCGCGGGGCCCGCCGGCGCGGGGCCGTCCTCCGAGGCGCTCCCCGCGGCGCTCAACGAGCGCCTCTCCCGGCTGCGGGCCCTGGAGGAGTTCCGGGCCCTCCTGGAGGCCACCGACATCCTCTGCCCCGCCACGGCGGTCGCGCCCGGCCTCGCCGCGCCCCCGCCGCCGCTCGCGCCGCCCTCGCCGCCCGGCGACCGCGCCGGCGGGCCCGCCGGCGCGCGGCGGCCGCGGCCGCCGCTCGACCTGCTGCGCGCGGCGCTGCTCATCGCGCGCCACGCGCAGCCGCAGCTCGACTTTTCGGTCTGCGAGCGGGAGCTCGCGCGCCTCGCCGCCGCCGCCGAGGCGCGGCTGCCGCCGGGCGCGCCGCGCTACCCGCTGCGGCTGGTGCGGGTGGTCAACGCCGTTCTGTACAGCGAGGCCGGGTTCAAGGGGGACGCGGAGGATTACTACAACCCCGACAACAGCTGCATCGACAGGGTGCTGCAGCGGCGGAGGGGTGCGCGGCGCGGCGCGGCGCGGCGGCTGCGTTTTTGCCTGCTCTGCTTTGGGCAACCCGTTGCTGCGTTGTGGGGGCGGCCGCGGCGGGGGGCGGCAGGGGGTCGCGGCTGGGGATTTTGGGCGCGTGTGTGGGCTGGTGCATCTTGCGCTGCTGCTGGCGGCCCCTCCTCCCCTGCACCCGCCCGCCCCGCCCCCCCAACCACCACCCCTGCCCCGCCCCGCCGCCCGCCGCGCCCTCGCTGCGCCCACCCACACCCCCGCCCCCTCCTCCCCCCCGGCAACCGCCGCAGGCATCCCGATCTCCCTGAGCCTCATTTACATGGCCGTCGCCGCGCGCGTGGGCCTGCGGATGGAGCCCGTCAACCTCCCCGCCCACCTGATGCTGCGCCCGGTGGTCGCGCCCGGCCCCCGCCGCGGCGCCGGCCGCGACGCCGCGCCCGAGGGCGAGGGCGAGGGGGACGGGGACTCGCCGGGGCTGCTGGTGGACGCTTTTAATGGAGGGGAGCTTTGTTGGCTGGCGGACGCGGAGGAGCGGCTCAGCGCGATCACGGGCATGCAGGTGGGGGCGCGCGCGCGCGCGGCGGCGGCGGGCCGCCTTGTTTAGGGGGCTGGGGGTGGGGTGGGCGCGGAGTGCGGTTGGAGAGGGGGCCGGTTGGGAGGTGGCCAGGGCGCAGGGTGGGGCTGGTGCATCGCAACCCCAGTCCAACCGCCAGCCCTCAACCGCCCGCCCTCAACCGGCCCCCCTCAACCGCCCTCAACCGCCCTCAACCGCCCTCAACCGCCTGCCCTCAACCACCCTCAACCGCCTCCAACCGCCCTAACCGCCCCCCCCCCCACTGCAGGTCGTCCTCGACCCCCGCTGGACCTCCCGCGCCACCCCCGCGATGAGCGGCGGCCAGTTCCTGCTGCGCTGGCTGAACAACCTCCGCCAGGTGTACATCCTGTCCGCACAGGCCGACAACGCGCTGTCCATCCTGCGGTGGGGGGGTTGGCTGTGTGTGGGCGCGTTTGCAAGGGGAGGGCGGGCCGTCCTCGCAGCGGCGGCGCCATGCTGGGGCGCCAGGCTGGGGGCCCGGCTCGGGCGTTTGACCGCACTCCGCAGCCGCGCAACCAACCCTCCTTTAATCCCCCCCAAAACAGGTACATGCGCGCCACCCTGGAGACTATGCAGCAGCAGGCAGAGGAGAAGGAGCAGCAGCAGAGCGGCCGCACCCCCTCCGCGTCCTCCCCCGCCGGCGGGCCCTTCGGCAAGGGCGGCGTCCCCGCCGCGCTGGGGCCGCTGACGGACCTGACGCGCGACGAGGGGCTGTGCCTTTACGCGCTGGGCCGCTGGGCGGAGGCGGCGGAGGCGCTGGCCAGCTACCTGGCCGCCGTGCCCTCTGCCCATGATGCGCTGATGGTCCGGTCTGTGCTCGAAAAAGTCAGGGCCGCGCAGCGCCGCGCCGCCGCGGGCGGCAACGGCGGCGACGGGGGCGGGGGCGGCGGCGGGGCGCCGTGAATGCGCGGGGCGGCGGCGGCGGCGGCGGCGGCGCGCGGCTTGTTCCCTGCGCGCCGCCGGCCGGCCGCGCGGCCCGCCCCTCGGCTCGGCTCACCGCGCCAATGGCGCGGCACGGCCCAAAGACCCGCATCGAGTCCGAACCCGCCCGCGGCGGGGCCGCCGGCCCGGCGGCCGCTCACGCGCGGGCGGGCGGGCGGCGGCCGCGCGCCCCGCCGCCCCCGTTTCGGCACTGCCCACCCCCGACACTGCAGCCACACTTACCAAGCGCCGCGGCCCCAGCAGTCGCGCCGGCCGCCGCAGCACAGCCCACGCCCAGATCACAATTAGGTGGCACCGGCCGCTTTTTTTCGACCTCTCAAAGGCCGGACCTTCCCGGCGCCGCCGCGGGGACGTTTTTGCGGCGCCGCGGGCGCGCCCCGCGCCGGCTCGGCGCGGCCCCGCGCCCGCGGCGCCGGTCCCGCCGCGGCGGCGCCCCATCCCCCCTCGAACCCCACAGGCGCCCACTCTTACGCGCAGGCAGGCAGGCAGGTCTGTAGGCGCACTCACACACCCGCACACACACACCCCATTCTACTGGCCCCCACCCTGCCAGCTGGCGGGGCAGGCCCCCTGTACAGTCCCCAGACATTCCAGAGGCAGCCCGCGCAGGCCGACCCGCACCAATGCGCGCGCCGTGCTCAGTTAGACACTAGGCGAGCAAAGCGCGGCGCGGCGCGGCGGGCCGCGGCGCGGCAAATGCGCGCGCGCGCGGCCCGCTGCGGACGAAGGCGGCGCTGCCGGCAGCTTCCCAGGCCCCCGGCAGGCGCACGCACCCCCCACCCCCTTTCGCACACCACGTCAGGCGCACGCAGAAACCACACACCCAGCAGAGCGCGGCGTTACAGGCTGCCAGCAAGTAAAACAAACTCCACCACGCGGCAATGCACGGGCGGCGGGGCGGGTGGGGTGGGGGCATGCATGCCACTTGGGGGGTGCGCGGCCGGCGCCGGGGCGCGTGTTGCAGCGCCGGGGCGGCGGCCGCGGTGGTGGCCGCGGCGCACGGCGGCGCCAGCCAGCTAGCGGCCGCCGCCGACCCGCGGGCGCGGGGCCTGTGCCCGCCGGGCGCGGCGGGGCGGCGCGGGCGCGGTGTCGCTGCCTTTGCCGCCGTCGCTGCCGTCGCTGCCGTCGCTGCCAAAGCCGCCCTCGCCATAGCTTTGGGCAGCGCTGTAGGCGTCGCCGTCGCCGTCGCCGACGCCGTTGAAGGCGCGGGCCCCTCCCTCCAGCTGCGACGCCTCGTGGGCCAGCACCAAAGGGTGGTTGCTGCGGCGTTGGGGGTGTCGTTTTTTTTGGGGGGGGGGGGAGGCGGTTGAGTGGGGCAGCTGCGCCTTTCGGGGTTTGTTTTGGGGCGGCAGTCGAGCTGGGGAGCTGCCTGCGCTTCTTGCTGCCGTCGTCAGGGCGGGGGCACATGGCAGGCTGGATGCTATTTTCCGCAGCACGCGGCGGCTGCTGTCCTGCCCCTGGTGCCTGCAAACAATGCACACTCCCAGAAACCGCCCAGACAGGCATTAATGCGCAACCAACAAACAACCGAAGCGGGCTTTTGAAAGCGCCCACCTCGGCAGGTCAAACCGCAGCTCCCCAAACGCGGCGTAAACGTTTGCCCGCTCCCTAACGTCCAGCTCCCCCGCCCCCGCGAGCCGCGCCGCGGCGGCGGCGAGGGGGGACAGGCGGCCGTCGGCGGGGCGGTAGCGGAGCACGCGCAGCGCCCACAGCGCGTTGTTCAGCTCCTGGGGTTTGGATGTTGGGGTTTGGGGGTGGGTTGGAGGGTTGGAATTTCAGGGGTGGCCGCGCGTTTGCTAACAGGTGCGGGCTTGCCGGGGCAGCGGGGTGCTGCGGTGCGGCAAAGCCGGGGCCGCCGGCCGCCGCAGGCACCGAAAAGCCACCAAGGAGTAGGAAGTTGAGCAGCAAGGGCAGAGCCCTCTCCAGCAAAGTTTCAAGCAGGCTGGAGGGGTTATCATTCTGAAATTTGGGAGGCCTGCCCCCTCCAGAGGGCCCACCTGGTGCCCCAAAGCGTCGGCGCGCGCCGCCAGCGCCGCCACCGCCGCGGCCATCCACTGCACGGGAGGCTGCAGCCGCAGCCTGCGCGGCGCGGGGTTGGGTGGGTGGGTGGGGCGGGGTGTTTTGGGTGGTGGGCTGGGGGGGGGGAGCTTTCAGGGGGCTTGGGCTGGGCACAGTCCAGGCGCCCCGACACAGCACTGAGACGCCTGTGCCTGCAGGCGACAAAGCGGGCCCAAAGCTCAAGTCAAAAGGTCAAAGCCGAGTCCAAACCGGGTCAAAAGCCGGGCAAAACCCGGGCAAACCCGGATCAAAAGCCGAGCCAAAACCGGGTCAAAAGCCGGGTCAAAGCCGGGTCAAAAGGCCCGCTCGCCTTCCGAGTGCGTTCAGGACCGTCGCCAGCTCAGCGACCGTCCAGCCCCCCAGCCCGCCATAGGACTCCAGAAACGCCCTGTCCAGCCAATCGCGCGGCGGCAGCCATTTGAGGCGGGCGCAGGCGGCGAGGGTCTGGGCCAGGTGGCGGGGGCAGAAGTGGAAGAGCTGGGGGAGGCTCTCGGCGAAGAACCTTCGGGGGGCGGCGGCGGCGGCGGCGGCGGTTTAGGCGGGGGAGGGGGGCGGTTTTGGGTTGGAGGTAGGAAAGCCGGAGGGGTTTGGGCTTTTTTCGGTGGGGGAAAATCCGCAGGGGAGCCGTGCCCACGCGGCACAAAGCAGCGCAGGCAGCGAGGAAGAGGGGGACGCGGCGGCGCCAGCCCGCCCGAGGGCCCCGCCGCGCGCACCGGCTGCGCCAGGGCCACCCCGGCTTGGCGCCCAGCAGTGAGAGCGCCCACAGGGAGTTGCCAAAGTCCTGAGGGCCGAAGAACCTCAGCCGGTGCCACGTGCTGGCCACGGCGGCCGCCAGCCAGCGCGGCGGGGGCGCGGCGCCCTGGCGCGCGAGGCACCACAGCAGCAGCGCCCACTCGCGGGCCTTGAGGGAAGCTGCCGGGGGGGAGGGGGCGGCGGGGAGGGGCCGTTGGTTCGGGCCGACCCTCGGGCAAATGCGCACCCCGCCGTCCGCCCAACCACCACGCATTGATAAGGCTGCACCCCCGCCCTCCCAAAAAAGGCCGCCGCCCCTCCCCCACCCAAACCCCCGAACCAGCACCCACTCCGCCGCTGCATGATCGATGACATAAGCGCCGCCATGGTCCGCTCCGGCACCGGGTGACCCAGCGCGGTCGCGCCCCAAAACACCTGCGGCGGGGGTCCGGTTTGGGCGTCGGGGGGAGGCGTCGGGACTTGGGAGGCGAAGGGGGCGCCGCAGGCGCCCTTTCGCCCGGCGGCGGGGCGCGGCGCGGGGCGCGGCGCGGGGCGCGGCGCGGGGCGCGGCGCGGGGCGCGCTTAGGGCTCAAGCCTGAGGCTGCGGGCCGCGTGGGGACCAAGGGGGGGCGGGGCTGGGGTTCGGGGTCTGTCGATCCGTCGAGCCGTCCTGCGGGCAGCTGCTGCTGCTAGGGCCCGCGCCGTTGACAACTGGCGGAAAGAAGTAGTAATCCCCCCCCCGCCCCAAAGGCATTCGCGCCTGTGCCAGCTCAGCGCCGCCGAAAAGGTGCAGCTGCGGCCGGCAGGCCTCCAACAGGCGGCCAACCCAGGAGGGCGGGGGGCAGCTGCGCGGGGGTTGGGGGTTGTAAGCAGGCGGGTTTTTGAAGGGCAAGCCACACCGCGGCCGCGAGCCGCTCGCTACGCGCACATCGCTGCTGTTGCCCCCCAGCCGACGCCGATCTCCTTTCCCCTGACCAAGGCGCGCGGCTGCCGTCGCCCGACCCCTCCTCCCAACGCCCGCGCGAAAAACGCAGCCGCCGCCCCTCCTGCACGCGCGCAAAGCCCGCCCCCCTCCCCACCTGTGCAGCCGAAGCGTCGCAAACGCCCACATCGCGTTGGCCGCGTCCCCCGCGCCCCACCGAGGAAGCTGCGGCCCCGACGCCGCCAGCCACGCCGCGGCCCACCGCCGCGGCGGCGCGGCGCGCAGCCGGCCGGCCGCCCAAAGCATGTTGGCCAGCGCCTGCGGCGGCGCGCCCGGCAGCGCGGGCAGCGACGCGGCCCAAAACGCCGCCTCGAAGCCCGGCGGCAGCTGCGCCTCCAGCGTCGCGAGGGCCCAAAGAACGTTCGACAGCCCCCGCGCGTCGAGCCGCGGCAGGCGCGCCTGCGCGGCGGCGGCGAGCGCCTCCCACGCGCCGCCCCACGGCGGGTGGCCGAGCGCGGCGAGGGCCCAGATCGCCTGGCAGAGGGATACGTCGTCCGCGTCCGATGCCATCGCCGCCGCCGCCGCCGCCCACGCGCCCACGTGCTCGTTTCCGGGGTGGTAGCCCAGCTTGCCAAACGCCCAGAGCAGCTCGGCCGCCGCGTCCGCGCGCACGCCCGCCCGCCGCGCGGCGGCCGCCAGCGCCGCGGGCGACCGCGCCGCCGCGCCGCCGGCCGCCGCTCCCTCCGCTGCCGCCCCCGCCCCCGCCGCCCCGGCCGCCGCCTCGCCGGCTGCCGTCGCCGCCGCCTCGCCGGCCGGCGCCGCCGCCGCGGCCCAAAGCTCCGCCTCTGCCGCCCAATCCGGCAGCCGGGCAGTCACCAGAGCGGCCAGCCGGGAGAGGAACGCGTCCCGATCTGCACGCTCAAACTTTGGCAGCCGCGGCGGCGGCTCCTCGTCCGGCCCCGCCGCCGCCGCGGCGAAAGGCCGCGGCGCGGCGTCGCGCGGCTCCCGCTCCCTGGGGCCGCGGCGCGCCCCCGCGGGCGCCATCCTGCCCCGCCACTCTTCAACGTCGGGGTCCGCCCCGCCGCCGCCCCAGCCGCCGCCGTCAGGCCGCTCCGCTTCCGCTTCCGCCGCCTCCCGGCCCGCCGCCGCCGCAGACTCAGCGCGCGCGCGCGCCGCCTGCGTCCTTTGCCGGTGCGCCTCTGCGCGCGCCGCGCGCTCGGCGCCGCGCCGCTCGGCCGCGGCGGCGTCCTCCAGACGCGCGGCGCGCGCGGCGGCGCGCGCGAGCAGGCGCGGCGGCATGCCGCGGCCGTGCTCGTCCAGCAGCAGCGACAGCTCGGCCCAGGAGGCGGCCTCGTCGATGTTTTGCCGAAGGGCGGACTCAAACGCCGACGGCCGGGGCGGCGCGTCGCCCGCGCGGCCGGCCGGCGCCGCCGCCGCCGCGGCGCCTTCGTCAGCGCCGCCGCCGCCGCCGCCGCCGCCGCCGCCGCCGCCGCCGCCGCCGCCACTGCTGCTGCTGCTGCTGCTGCTGCTGCTGCTGCCGGCGGCGCCGTCATCGCCGGGCGCCGGCCTGCCGAACGCGGGGCGGTTCAGCCGCGGCTGCGGCATTTTCCACTCGGCGGGCCGCCACTGCTGCGGCACGCCCGCCGAGGGCGGCCCCGCGCCCGCGGCGCGGCACGGCGCGGCCTGCGGGCGCCGGGGCGCGCATGGCCGGGCCGCGCCGCTGCGCTGCGGCAGTGCGGCCGCCATGCCTCAGGCCGGCGGCGGCGGCCGCGGCGGCATGCGCGCGCGCGCCGCTTCGCGTGCGTTGGCGGCTGCCGCCGCTGCTCGCCAGCAGCCGCTGGACCGCTGGCCTGCTATTTTCAATGCCAGGATTCTCGTGAGACGAAGCGCGGCGCTCAAAGCGCCAGCGGCAGGCGCTCGGCACTCGTGGCGCGTCCGCCTGGGGCTTGTTTTCGACGAACAACCCCGCAAACGACTCACTGTGCAGTGGCGAAATCGATTGGCACCGTGCCCTGACGACGGCCATGACCTCAGCGCGCCGCTCGGCACCGCCGCCGCCCGCTGCTAGTGACGTGCCTGCTCGCACATTGCGCTGTGCGCGGTGCGGCCTGCCGTCCGCACGCGCCCCGCTGCACTCCCCGCGCCGCCGCATCGACGCCCGCGATCAATCGGCTGTTACTGATGGCCTGGGGCCGGTCCCTGGGTGGCGGGCCCCCATGGCGGGCGGCGGCAAATGCGGTGGGTCGCTTTTGCCGAGGCGCTGGGCGGTGGGCCTGGGTGAGCCGCCTCGTTCAAAGTCGAAAGGCTGCCCGCGCACAACGGCGCCGCGCGCGCGCGCACTCCGGGCGGGGTGAAAAAGTCAACGCGGGCGGTCAATAGCTGTGGTGCGGGTCTCGTTCTGTGGCGCACCGCGGGGAAAGCCCTGGGCGGCGTTTCCATGCGGGGGGGTGCTTTGTTTCGCCGCCGTGCGTCGTTTGTTTTTGGGCTGGCCGTCCTATCGGCGTCTGTCAACGGGTCCCTGATTGGGAGGAAGCCACGGGCAGGGGTGGCGCAAAAATGGGGGAGGGCGTGCGGAGCGCCCCGCCGCCGCGGCCCAATCGGCCGTGGGGCAGAGGATTCTCCTCTGTGGGTGGATGGATGCCAATCGGAAAGAGGGAGGGCTCCGGTGTTGTGATTTGGCCCGTTCTGGGGGGGGGGGGGAATGGTCTGGCGGGGGTGAAAAGGCCGGGGAAAATCGGGCTCGCAGCCGGCGGGTGCGCCGCAGCGGGCGCGCAAGCGCCGGCCAGCGGCGCGGCGGCCGCCGCCGCGCGGGCGGCGGCGGCCGCCGGTCACAGCTCCACTACGCACGCGCTGGCGTCCGCGCCGCCGCCGCCGCCGCCGCCGCCGCCGGCGCAGCGCAGCCGCTCGGGGCCGCGGGGCGAGTAGTAAACAGCAGCCCCCGCGCCGCCGCTCTCGCCGCCGCTCTCGCCGCCGCCGCCGCCGGCCGCCGCCACGATTTTGGCGAGCGTCTGGGCTGCGGCCTCCTTCGCGGCCGCGCTGACGGGCTGGGGGCCGAGGTAGAGATCCAGCAGGGCGTCACCCAGGTGTGCGCTGGTGACGGAGCCGAGGCTGTAGTGACTGGGGGTGGGTGGGGTGGGGGGAGAGCGGCGGGTTGAGGGGCGGTTGGGGATGGGGGCGAGCGGCGGTTTGGGGTGGGGGAGGGCGGTGGGGGTGAAGGGGACGGGTAGGGTTTCGAGTTTGGGGGGCCAGCCACCCCCCGACCAAGCCCGCATGGGCGGCGCGACCAGCTCGCGGCCGGCAACCGCCGCCGCTGCCATGCACGGCGCCCGCGCGGAGCGCGACGGTCCCCAGAGCCCCCCCCCCCCCCCCTGCGCGCCGCCGCCCCCCCCCACCCCAGCCCCCCGCGCTCACCCCACGCGCGCCTCCACGGTGGCCCCCCTCCTGACGAAAACGATGCTCGCCCCCCTCCGCACCGCGCCGCCGCCGGGGGCGAGCGCGGCGGGGGGGAGGCGGCTTGCGGTGCTGAAGCTGTCGAGCAGCTGCCCGAGGGCGGGGTCTGAGGGGTCCCCCCCGACGCGGGCCAGGCGGCGCTGGGGGTTGGGGGGGTGGGGTGGGGGGGGGGGGGGTATAAGGAGGGGGTCGAAAAGGGTGAAAGACTTGTCACTTGTGTTGCGGCGTGAAGGCCAGGTGGTGACTTGGGGGTTAGGGGGGTTGGACGCTGGCCGAGTCATCCGGAGCCCCCACCCCGCACAGCCCCAAAACGAACCCAGCCAGCACAAAGCGGCACCAAAAAGGGGCGCGGTGTTGGCCGCAAGAGCAACGCCGCCCAGACCAGCCCACCTTAAGCACTTTTTCGTACTCCTCGCGCAGCGCAGGAAGCGGGATGTCCCGCGCCGCGCGCAGCAGCAGCGACACCCCGCAGTCGCGGCTCGTCCGCAGGGCCTCCGCCAGCGCCGCCCCCTCCGGCTGCGCCGCCGCGGCGGCGGCGAGGACGGGCGCACCGTCGGCAGTGCGCCGGCGGCGGCGGAGGCGGAGGCGAAGCAGCTTCCGGCGGCGCCGGCCGGCCTCGGGGGCCGCGGCGCCGCCGTCGCCGTCGTTGTCGCCGCCGCCCGCCTCTGCGCTTTTCAGTGCCGCGGACGCCTCTGGCTGCGCGGGGGCCAGCAGCGGCTGCCACCAAGAGCCAAAGGGCAGCTGCGCCAGCGGCCAGCCAGGCTCCTCACCGGCGCCCGGCCCCGCCGCCGCCGCCGGCGCCGGCGCCGCCGCCGCGGCCCGCTCCGCCGGAGCGCCCGCCCCCGCCTCGCGCCTCGCCGCCGCGCGCTGCCGCCGCAGCGCGCGCCAGCCGCCGCCGGCGCCGCCCGCCGAAGGAAAAAACGCCGCCGCCAGCGCGGCCCGCGCCTCGCGCGCGTCTGCGTAGACTGCGAAATCGTAGATCTTGACTTTGAGCAGCCCCCTTCCGTCCCACCAATTGCCCCAGTGACGGTGGCCGACGGCGACCAACGAGTGCGCCCCGCAGTCCGCCGCCTCGGCGTCGCCGCTGCCGCCGCCGCCGCCGCCGGCGCGGCCGGCCAGCAGCAGCGCGGGCAGGGTGTTCGAGGTGTCAACGATCGGCAGGCGGCCCCCCGCGCCCGCCGGGGCCGCGAATCCCGGCGCGCCCTCAGCGCCGCGCGGCGCGGCGGCCCACGGCGGCAGCTGCGGCAGCTGCAGCGAGGAGAGCTGCTGCTGCAGCCACGCGGCGGGCGCGGGCAGCAGAGCTGCCCAGTCCGAGAGGGGTGCCCCGGGCCCCGCGCCACCCTCTGCGCAGCTGTCATCCCTGGCGCGGGGGGGGGGGGTTGACCGGGAGAGCGGGAGGCAGTGAGGGGGGCCACCTGGCAGGTGGCGCCGGCGGCGCCGCGGTTGCATGCGCGACGCCGCCGCTGGTGCATGCGCGGGGGCGGGGCTGCGCCTTGGGGAGGGCCAGGCGGGCCGGTACACGACCCGGCCCGAGGCCGGCAACCCCTCCGCACCCGCAGGGTTCGTAGAGGGCGGTCATGGAGGCCAGCTGAAGGCCCCGCGGCTTCTGGCGGCGCCGGGGCAGCGCGGCCCTGGCAGCGCGCGCCAGGCGGCGGGCGCCGCGCAGCAGGAGCGGCGCGCGGGGTTCCCCCGTCTCCCCCATCTGCCGGCGAGCTGGCTAACCAAAGGGGCGTGGGCTGGGGCCGGCAAGTCTCCGCACGCCGGCAAGTCACTCGGGGCTGGCGTGCGTGGCGCAGCCCAGCGGCGTTGTGGACCGGCAGCGGGCTTGCGGTATTGAATTGAATGGCGCGGGCGAAGGCCAATTGATTAAAACCGCGGCCGCTGGATTGGGAGGCGGCGAGGCGCCGCCGGCCGCCGCCACCCGCGCGTGGCATCCCCAGACCGCTGCAGTCCCCGCCGCCGCCGCCGCCGCCGCCAGGGCCCGCCTGAATGCGAGCGCTTTTACTTGCGGCGCGCGATTGGCGCAGCCGGCGCGTCGCGTCAGTGCTTGTTGTGGCGGGGGCAAGCAAGGGAAATGGGCGGTTGTTTCGGTCAGTGCGAACTGCGGGGGCCGGTTCCAGCTTGTCCGGTGATTGCTTGACTGTGTATCGCAATCGGAGTGAAGCCGTAACAAGGTGAAATCGGGGTCAGGAAACCTGCGGCATGGGGCATACATAGGCTGGGGTGCGGTCTAGATGGGTGGCAAGGGCCTGGCCGTGGCGTTGCAGCAGCACACACGAAGGGGCGCGCCCGCGGGGGCAAAACAGGAGAGACGGAAGGGGAGGGGGTGGCAGCCAAACGGCAGCGGGACCCCCCGCCGCCGCGCCGGGGCCCGGGCCAACTCACAAAGCGAACCAAGCGCGAGGAGCGAGCGCGCCGTTTTTGAACGTGCGGCGGCTACGCGCGCATTATGCCACCCATCACCCTGCGATCACATTGACGCGCACCGTCGCCCCGCCGCCCCCGCCGCCGCCGCCGCCGCCGCTGCTGTTGCCGCACCCGCTGCCGCCGCGCCCCGCCCTGTGCTGCTGCAGGCTCGTCGGCAGGCCGCCGCCGGCGGATGAGCAGCCGCCGGCGGAAGATCCAGGTCCGGGCTTGATCAGGGGCTCGGCCTCCGGGCCCAGGCCCTTGGCCGCGTCCGCGGCCCTGATCACTGCGGCGCGCCGCTTGGAAGTGGAGTAGGCAAACACCCCGGCGATGGTCACGGCATAGCCCAGCATGCCCTGGGGGGTTGGAGGGGGAAGGTGCTTTGTGTTGGTGCTGTGCTCGGCTTGTCTTGTGCTTGAGTCGTTGTGTGCTGCCTCTGGCCGTTTCCAGGCCGGGTTGTCGGGCGCGGCCCCGCCAACGAGGCACCGCATCCCGGGTGCACACCCCGCGCCCTCCCTCCCCGCGCCGCAGCACGGCGACAAGCCCTCCCCCCCCCACCTTTGCCGTCACGGCGTTGCGGAAGAGCGCGACCGACACGCCCGCCGCGATGACGCCCTTCAGGTTCCCCAGCACCTGGGGGTGGGTGGGGTTGGCGTTTGGGGGGGGGGTTATGTTTGGTGGGGTGGCAGGGGTTTTGGGTGGGCCAAAGGGCGATTTTGGTGTGGGGGCTAGGGGCGTTTCAAAGTGGGCCAAGGGGCGTTTTCGGGGTGGGTTGTGGAGACGCAGGGGCCAAGCTAGGGCGGGGATGTGTGCTTGTGGGCCCTACCCCCCAGGCCCCAGCCCCACCTGTAGCGTGAGTGCTGACGTGTACTTGGTCACCATGAAATTAGTCAGGTTGACCGCATAGGCGGTGAAGCTGTTTAGCAGCAGCCACCAAAGGAACCCGGGGTTTGTCGCCATCAGCGCCTGGGCGGCGCCAAACGATGACGGCTCGAGGAGCGCGGTGGCCGGCAGCAGCAGCAGCACGCTCAGGCTGCGTTGCGGCGGGGCGGGACGGGGGAGGAGGGGCGTTTGGGGGGCGGGGAGAGGAGGGAGGGGGGGGGCGCCTGGGACGGCGCCAGTCGCGGGGCTTTGACGTGGCGCGGGCTCCTGGGGCCGGTGCGCCCCTCTCCGGGCTTCACCCCCCGAACGCGCCCAACCAAAACCCCAAAAGGCGCCCCACCAAGCCCCCAACACCCCCCCACCTGCTCATGTAGAACAGCAGGCTCATAGGATCCAGCCTCTCGTTGGCATCCGCCAGCAGCATAGCCTGCACCACGCTCTTCAGCGCGCGCCCCGCCGTCGCGAGCAGGCAGGCGGCGAAGCCGACGAGGTGGAAGGCCGGCTCGCCGCCGCTGGCGACGGCGACGCCGAGGACGATGGGGAAGAGGGCGGCGTAGGTGGCAGCGGACTCGCGGGAGCCTGATTTTGTTGTTTTGGGGGCAATTTTGGGTTTGGGGGGTTGTATTTCGTGGTTTTGGGGGGTAGAGGTGGGGGTTGGGGAGGGAGAGGTCGGTTGTGGGGTTTCCCCGGGTCGGCAGCCGCCCGCAACCGCCCCCAACCGCTTGGCCAGGCGGCCTGAGACGGACCCCGGCCTGTCATCCGCCTCGGCTGCCGCCGCTGCCTCTGCTCCCCCCCGCCCCGCCCCCGCCCGCCAGCCGCCGGAAACCATAAGCCAGGGTCCGGCCAGCCCGCCGCGCGCACCCTAGAATCTAAACCCTAGACCCCCCGCCGCGCGCACCCTGCAGCGCCAGCGCAAACAGCGCCGTGAAGAACGGCGTCGCGCTGCCCACGGCCTGGCTGAAGCTGACCGCGATGTACTTGAGGCTCATGTTTCCGAGCACGATGGTGATGCAGAAGATGGTGGCCAGCAGGCACACCTTCCACAGCTGCCGCCGGGAGCGGAGCGGCCGGATGGGGAACGAGCCGGTGAGGGAGAGGGCGTATGCGAGGGAGCAGCAGGCCATCATGTGGCAGAGGGTCAGGAACACGGGCTGCCTGGGGGTGGGGGGAGGAGGGCGTGGAGGGGGGGAGGAGGTTGTGCGCGGGCGTCGTAAGGGGTGAGGGGCGGGTTGGGACTTGGGAGGGGTGTGTAAATGGGCCTTGCTTGGGGGGTTTGATGGCGGCACCAGCCTCTGCTGCTATCCACCCCGGCTGCTTTGTGTGAGGGCGGCGGGGCAGCCGCCGCGGCGCGGCGCGGCGCCCGCTTTCTGCATTCCCGCAAGAGCTGCGTTTTCGCGAGCGCGCGCGCTCACTTGAAGCCCGTGTTCGTGAGAAGGAACTTGTTGAGGAGGAGCACGCCCACATTGCTCGCGGTCCTGCGCGGGGGGGTGCGGGGTCGCGGGGCCTAGTTGACGGTGGTTGGCACGCCCGCGGCCCCGGCCGTGCGGTGCGAATGCCGCCTCGCCAGCGACTCAAACAGGTTTTACGCACCACAAAATGATGACCGTGATGGTCAAAAAGCTGCTGGGACCCATCTCGGCCGCTGCTGCTGGCCTGGACCCGCTGCTGCTGCTGCCTCCTGCTGCTGCGCTTTGCCGTGCGGCTTCCAACTTAAAATACAGTTTAAGCTACCAATTGACTCGTTTGTGGCGCGCGCTCGTGTTTTCGATGGCGCGCGCGGCCGGGAATCGAGGCGGCATGCTTCAGCTGCCCGAACCAGTCGTACGGTTTGGCCGTGCAAGGCCGGCCTTCGCTCTTGGGTTGTCACGGGCTTCTTGCGCGCATCTGGGCGCGCCGCGGGTGCTGGCCTGCTGGCGTAGGGGGTCAGCCGCCTGCGTTGACTGCCGTAGAAACACGGCCCGGGCCTGCGCGTCGCCCTTGCCGCAAGCAGAGCGGGGGTGATTACCGGATCAACAGGGTTTGCTATCGCCGCCTGGAACCAGGGGAGGCGCAGGGAGGCGGCAGCAACGCGCCGCCGCGGCCAGCCGGGCGGGCCTCTGCTTCAGCCGCCGCTGCCCTCGAGCGACCCCTCGCTGCCGCTGCCGTCGCCATCGCCGCCGCCGCCGCCGCCGACCCCTCCACCGCGCTCGCCAGCCCGCAGCGCGCGCAGCAGCGCCCGCGCCACCTCTCCTCCCCCTCCGCCGCCGCCGCCGCCCCCCGCCCCCTCCGCCTCTGCGTCTGCCAGCACCGCGCGCAGCGCGTCGGCGCGGCGGCGGCCGTGGCGCAGCTGCAGCTCGCTCATCCGGTCCAGCAGGCGCGACTGCCACTCCAGCTGCGCGCGCGCCTCGGACAGCTCGCGGACCTGGCAGGGGGGGTTTGGTGGGAGGTTTTTTTTTGGGGGGGGGGGGGGGTAGACTTTAGTCATCGCAAACGACTGGCGCACGGCTTATTGTGTTGCTGCGGCTGACAGTACCAAAACCCCAAACCCGGCCCTGCCCAGCCGTTTTCCTGGTTGGTCGGGGCCTCGGCCCCCCCCCCCGCTCAACCCAACCGGGTGGGAAGAAAGGCAAGAAAGCCCCAGAAAAGGCCCCAGGCAAAAACCCACCTCCTCCCTGGCCGCCGCCGCGCCCTCCGCCGCCTCCCGCCGCTCCGCCTCGAGCGCCGCCAGCCGCGCGCCCAGCGCGTCGGCGGTGGCGTCGGCGGCGGCGGCCGATGACTCGACGGCGTCGAGGCGGTCCAGCGTGGCCAGCAGCAGGCCCTGCGTTGTTGGATGGGGGTGTTGCGTATCGGCAGCACCGCGATTTGCGGGTTTTGATGGGGTTTGCGATTCTAAGGGGACGGCCCAGAAACCGCCGGGCCCAGGGCCGCAATACGGTAGTCATGCACGGGGCCACATGCGGCGCATTGCGCCGATGAAGAAAGGCCCGGTTGACCGCCGGTCAAACGGGTGCGGATCCCGGGCCCCCAGGATCGCAGGGTTTGGGTTTTAAAGGGTTTAGGGTTTGAACCGGGCCTCGCCTGCAGGTCGTCCCGCTCCGCCGCCAGCGCGCACAGCCGCTCCGCCGCCGCCTCGTTGGCCCTGGGCGGATTGGGGTGGGGGGGTGGGGGTGGTAAATGAGCCGTGGGATGCGGCTGCCGTGCCCCTTGCACAGTTGCACCCCAATTCAACTCCCCCAACAGCCCGAAGTCTTCCCAAACCTCCCTCCCACTCCCATCCCCCCCCCCAAAAAACCTTTCCAGGGCGTCCTCGGCGGCGCGCGCCCGCGCCAGCGCCTCGTCGAGAGCCACGTCCCGGCCTGGGGCGGCGCGGCGGGGCGGCAAGGAAGGGGGGGGCGGGGAGGGTGGATGCTGTTGCGGCGGGCCGTGCAGAGTCCAAACTTGCCATTGGATTGATCCACGCCAAACGGCGCCAACACGTCTGCCAACGTGCAGGTGACGCCAGCCACGCGGTGATTCGTGCCCCCACGCCCTTCACGCCAGCACAGCGGCGCCGCACGAGCGGCCGACAACCGCCCGGCCCCCTCCGCCGCGCCTGGGAAGGGAAGAGACTCCCCCCTCCCCTCGCCTCCCCCCAGGCACCTTTCAGAGCGGCCTTGAGGCTTGCCACGTCCGCCGCCCTGTGCTGCGCCATGCGCTCCGCCTTCTTTAGCTCGAGCTCCAGCCGGCCCGCCCTTTTGGTGGCCTCTGCGGCCTCCCGCCGCAGCTTGGCCTTCTCCGCCGCCCACGCCGCCTGCGCCTCCTTCCACTGGCACAGAAGCGTGCCGAGCGGCGTGCCGCGCGCGGCGGCCGCGGCGGCGCACGGGCCGGGCGGCGGCGGCGCGAGCGCGCCGCCCCCCCCCCCCTCCCCCCCGCCGCCGCCGACCTCCCAGCCGCCGCCGCCGCCGCGGCCGCCGCCGCCGCCGCCGCCGCCGCCGCCGCCGCCGTGCTGCCCCGCCCCCGCCCCCGGCGCGGCAAGCGCCGCCTCGACCCTGCTGCAGCGCGCCAGCAGGGCTTCCACTTCCGCGCCCCCGCCGTCGCTGCGGTTTTCGTTGCCGTCGTTGTTGTTTGTTGGCGCCCGGGGTTGCGGGTGTATGTTGGCTTTGGGGGGGACTTTGCCCAGACTTTGCCCATTTGCCCCGCGGCCAGCATTTAAAAACAGGCACCCGACCAAGGCACGGGTTGCGCCTCGCGCCGGCGGCCCAGAAAAAAGCTGCACGCAGCCCCCTCGCAAACCGGCGGGCGCGGCGCACCTGTCGCGCCGCCCCCAGCGCGCCGCCGCCGCGGCCGCCTCTGCCTTTGCCTCCGCCGCCGCGGCCGCGACGCCGCGCGGCGCCCCCGGGGCGGCGGCCGGCCCCTCCCGCGGCGGGGCATCTGCGTCGTCGAGCTTGACTCCCAGCCGCGCCAGCCGCTCCCGCAGGCGCCGCAGGTCGGCGCTCTCTTCCGCCATGGCGCGCGGGCCCGTTGTTGCGCGCCGCGGCGCGGTGCGACGCGCGCGCGTGCGGCGCGGCGAGGGCAGCACGCCTGACAGCACTGCGAGCGGCGAAGACAACCGACGGATTCTACGATCGAAGCGAGAGGTGCGCGTTCTTTGCGTCCCAACCCGCTGGCTGTCGGCTGAACGCGGTCAACCCGCCTGCCGCGCCCCGTTTTGTTCACGCGGGTGTCGAAACCACCGGATATTTTCTTTTCGCCCGACCACCCGCGCGCAAACACGGACTCGGGGCGGCGATCCCGGCCAGCTTCACCTTCCGCCAGCCTCGGGACCTGTCGCCCGCGCCCTTTCGGCCCGCTCACAAGCTCATCTACTTGGCCCGCCCCCAACGCGCCGTCCCCGCTCCCGCGCGCCCGCCGCCAGTCCCTGGAGCTGGACCTGGCTTTCCTGAGGGCCGCCCTCCTCCGCGGCGCCGCGTTCGCCCGCGTCCGCGCGCTGCTGGCCGCTTCCGGCCGGCTGCGCGAGTGGGAGGCGCGCGCGGCGCGGCAGCGCGAGGGCGGCGCGGGCGGCGCGGGGCGGGCGGCCGCGGAGCCGCAGCTGCAGGCGGAGCACCTTTACTACTCCGAGTCGTGGCAGCCGACGCAGCGGGAGCGAGCAGAGGAGGGCGCCCGCGCGGCGGGGCCGTCGCCGTTCGCGGCCGCCGCCGCCGCGGCGGCGGCGCGCGCGGCGCCGCCAGAGGGCGACGGCAACGGCGGCGGCGGCGGGGTCGGCGGCAGGGACACGCTCTGGTCGGTCTGCAGCAGGGTGGAGCACTTCACCGCGCAGGCGCGCGTGCTGCGGCCCTCGACGGTGGCCCCGAACGGCGCCGGCCTCTCGCCCGGCGCCAGCCCCGAGGTCGCGCGCGCGCACCGCGCCGCGATGCTCGACGCCCTTGTGTCGTGGGCGCGCGCCTCGCCCGCCGCCGCGCCGGCGCGCGCCTCGGGCGCGCTGCCCGGCCCGCCGGACGGCGACTGCGAGGGGCGCGTCGCGGCGCGCAGCCCGGAGCACGACGGGCTGGTGCGGCGCGTCCGGGTCCTGGTGCCGGCGTGCCCGGAGCTTTCCTGGATGCGGGACCTGATCGCATTCAAGGGGCCCGCCGAGTTCATGTCGGCGTTTTCCGGCGCGCTGGGCAACCCCTTTGCGCGCACGGCGGAGTGGGACTACTTCCGGGAGGCGCCGGCGGTGTGGTGCCGCCTGGTGACGCAGCCGCCGGGCGTGCGCGCGGCGCTCGGGCTCAAGCGGCCGGCGGCGGCGGCGGCGGCGCAGCAGCAGCAGCAGCAGCAGCAGGAGGAGGGGGGCAAGGAGGGCGCGCCCGCGCCCGAGGCGGCCGCGCGGCCGGCGCTGTCGGCGGCGCCGCCGGGGCGGGAAGATCTGGAGGCGGAGATCGATCTCGGCCCCGGCGGCGCCGAGGCGCTGCTCGGCCAGCTGGCGACGCTGCTGTCCGGCGCGCCGCTCGCGCCGCCGCCGGCGTCGGCGGCGGCGGCGGGCGGCGGCGGCGACGGCGGGCCCGCCGGCGGCGGCGGGGACGCTTCTGTGCGGGTGGAGCGGCTGCCCGGGGGGCAGCTGCGTGTGGTCGGGGGCGGCAGCGACGGCCAGGCAGAGGGGGAGGGCGGGGGCGCGGGCGCGGGCGAGCTCGTGCTTTCGCGGCAGCAGACGGCGTCGCTGGTGGTGGCGCTCGACGACGCTGCCGGGCAGCTTCCGGGCAGCTTCCCCCTCCGCCAGCGGGAGATGGTGGTGGCGCCGCCCGGCGGCCTCCGGCGCGCCGCAGGGCGCGCGGCCGGCGCGCTCGCGGGGGGCGCGCGGCTGGCACTGGCGGGGGCGCTGGTGGCACTGCCGCTGCTCGCCATCGCGTGGCCCGGGCGCGGCGGCGCGCAGCCGTCCGCGGCGGCGGGCGCCGCGGCAATCGCGGCCGCCGCCGACCGCGGCGGCGCCCCGCAGCCGCAGCGGCGGGCCGACGGCGCCGCAGACGCCGGCGGCGCGGCCGCGGCGGCGGCGGTCGAGCCCTGCAACGCACGGCTGCCAAAGGCGGCTATGGCTGAGCTCTGCGAGGGCGTCGCGGCCAAGGTGCGAGGCCGGGTGTGGGTGCGCCTGCCCGAAGAGGATGCCGAGGCCTGGGCTGCGGCGCAGGAGCGGGCGGCGGCGGCGCAGCAGCAGCAGCAGGAACAGCAGCAGCAGCAGCAGCAGCAGCAGCAGCAGCAGGAGCAGCAGCGGCGGGAAGAGGAGGAGCGGGAGCAGCAGCAGGGCAAGGACAAGGGCAAGCGGCGCGGCAAGGACAAGCAGCCGCAGCAGCCGCAGCAGCAGCAGCAGCCGCAGGCGCGCGACGGGCCCGCCGCGCCGTCGCCGGAGCGCGCCGCCGCCGCCGCGTGGCGGCCGTCGCTGCGCGCGGCGTACCAAGTGGTGGCCGACCCCTCGACCGGCGCCGTCCTCGGGGTGACGCCGTGCGACGCGGCGGCGTCAGAGGCGTATGCGCTGCTGCCGTTGGTGGGGGAGCTGCGGGGGCGCGGCTTTGCCGCCGCACAGGCCAGGTGCGGGGGGGGGGGTGGGCCGCCTTTGGCTGAACGCGCCATCCCTTGCAAGCGCCGCTGGGCGGGGCGGGTGCGCTTTTGTGCGCAGCTGGGCAAGTGCCTCGGACCCAGCCTGAGCCCAGGACTGCACTGCGCCACCCTGCTGGCGCATGCACAACCCGCAACACCAGAGCTCATTACCCCCCCCCTCGAAAAACCCCCAACCCCCCTCTCAAAAAAAGGTATCTGGAATCCCTTGCACCGGAGCAGCTGCAGCGCCGCGGCAAGCCGCCAAAGGCGCCGCCGCTGTCCTACGCCCCCGCGACAAGGCGGGCGCTGCCGGAGGGGGGCCCTGCCGTGCTGCGGCTCGAGCTGGCGGGCGGCGGCGGCGATGGGGTGCAGGCCGTGGGCAAGGGCAAGGTGGGCTGGGGACGCGCCCGGCGCTTTTCTTTTTGGGGGGATAAAGTGCTACTTGGATCCAGGGCGTAGAGGTTTTGCAGTTGGGCTTGGAGACAGTTGCTGGACTGCCTCCTCACCGTGCAGTGTCGACGCGCAGCAGGCGCTGCCTGGGCGGGGCACCCTGGCGCCCCGTCAGCGCCGCTGATCCGTCCGGCAGCGCTCCCCCTGAAACCGCCCGCGCGCCGCACACAAACCCACCCCCAGAACCGCGCGGTCTTCGCTTTGATGGAGCCCCGGGTGACGCCCTGGAGTGACGCAGACTCGGTCGCCATGTGGGAAGCTGCCGGCTCGCTCATAGGGCCGGGCCCAGAGGGCCGGCGATGACTGATGAGCGGCCGCCTGCTTTGGGGTTTGGATTGCGCGCCGGCGGCGCCGGCGCGGCAGCTGCTGGTTCCAACTTGCGGTGCCTATTGCAGCGCGTGATGCTTGGTCTAATCCTATTCATGTCCCGCGCACCCATGCCCAGCAATTGGCGCTGGCCGGGCCGATGCTGCTTTTTGTGAGAGATTGCGCCCCTGGAAAGTTGGAACCCCCCCCCAACAGTGGTTTGTGACCCTTTTGTTACTTTTTGCGACGTGTGTAACGGCCTCCTTCACCATCAGGTCAGGGAGCAAAACGCCATCCTGCTTCAAACCGCCCCTCGTGCCTCCAAACCCGCCGCGCTCAACACTTCCCGGGCCGCCCTCCGCCTTCAAGCCCACTCGGGCTCGGGCTCGTCCCCCTCCTCGCAGCCATCGTCGCCGCCGCCCAGGCACAGCTCGCCCGGCGCCGCCCCCTCGCCGCCAAAGCCGATCTCGCAGCTGTCCTCCTCTCCCTCAGCGGCCAGCTCTGTGTAGTAAGCCTGCGTGCGGCGCGTTTCGACGCGGGGGGTGGGCGATGCGTGAGGGGCATTTCTGTGCAGCCGGCAAAGCGGCAGCGCTGAGAGGGTTTGACCGCGTTTGACCAGCGACAGGCCCGCCGCGCCCAAGCCCCGCGCGGCCACGCACCTGCACAAACGCTGCCGAGGGGCTCTGGATGCGCGCCGCCGCCGCAGCAGCCTTGAGGCGCGCGGCGGCCAGCAGCGCGTCGCGCTCCGCCGGGGCCACGCCCACGTACGCCCCGCCCCCGCCGCCGCCGCCGCCCTGCTGCGCCTCAAAAGCGGCGCGGCGCGCAGCCAGCGCCGCCAGCAGGTCCTCGTTGGGCCCGCCGGCGGCGCGGCGCTCTGCCGCCGCCTTGGAGCGCAGCGCGGCGGCGCGGATGGCGGACTGGGCCTTGTGGGCCTCCCAGTCCAGGGTGGCGCTGCCGCGCATCACCTTGGTGAGCTCGCCCGGTGCGAGCTCAATCCAGCACGCCCCGTCGTCGGGCGCCTGCTTGGCCTGCTGCTTGGCCTGCTCGGCCATCATCGTGTCGCTGTGCCCCCCCGGCTGCTGGGGCTGCGGCTGCTGCGGGAGCGCGCCCCCGCACCCGGGCGCCGCCTTGGATGACCCGTCCTGCTTGTAGTACGCGCGCGGCTGCGCAGACTTTGGGACCATGCTGGGCGTCGGCGGCCACATCATCTCACCCAGGGCGAGCGGCTTGTAGGGGGAGAGCGCCTTGTGGTACTCGGCGAGCGTGCGCCCCGCGCTGCGGGAAAGGGAGGGGGGCGGGGGCGGTGGGGGTTGGGAGAGCCACCGAGTGGAGCAGCGACAAGCCCGGGGTTGGGGCGGCACGCGAATCAGCGGCACGAAGCAGGTGGGCAGCATTGAGGCCAAAAGCACCAGGAACGAGAAGGGGGGCGCGCACCTTATGCGGTGTTCGGAATAATACCCGAACGTGTCCAAAGGCGCAGAGTACAGGCACAGCGCGGTGGAGGCGCACACGCCCAGCACCTCGGCGGCGGGGCGGCCGACGAAGTGCAGCGCCACGTCGGCGGCGTAAGATGCCAGCCCCATGGCTCAGGGGCTATGAGGGCACGTGTTTGAGGGTGGCGAGCGTGTCAGGGCGGCGTGTGGTGCAGCGGCACGGCGGCGGCACGGGCGCCGCTGCACGCGGGCAGATGCGCGCCCCGGTGCTGCGCGCAGCTGGGTCCGCGGCCAGCCGCGATCGGTCCCCTCGCGCTGCGGCCCCTGGGAGCTTGCGTATGCGCAGCTTATTGGCCCGGCTGCCTCGCGGTCTAACGCGCGAGCGGGCGGTCAACCCGAGAATCCCCGACGCAGAAACGCGGCCGGAGCGCGCTCGCGGCCCACGCTTACCACCTCAGATGTCGCTAGTAGAAGCGGAGAATAGTTTGAAGGCCCGCCGGGGCAGCCTGGGCGCTGGGCTGGCCGGGTTGGGGCGCGTGTCTCTCAGCGAAGGGCTCAGCGGACGCTTGTGAGGGCGCTGTGAAGGGCGCTGTGAAGCACGGGCGCAAGGTATCCGAATACAAACGTACAGACGGCCGCGACGTGTCATCCAGCGGATCCTGGGATTTGTGCGGTCGGCGCCGCTCCGTCTGCCATGCGGTACCGCTGCATGGCAGCCGCAGGACAGGCCCAGGGTTTACACGCAGCCAAGGGCAGAGCACGTGCCACAAAGGGCGGCATGTCAGGCGGGGGCAGGGCGGGACGGGCGCGCACGCGGCCGCTGGCGGGCAGACGGCGCGCGCCGTGCGGCGTCAGCCGCCGCCGCCGCTGCTCTTGCCGCCGGTCTCGAGGCTGCTGCCGCGGGGCCCCACACGGATTTCTGCCAGGTCCTGGACTCCCATCTTGGCGGCCACGGCCCAAGGCACGAGGGGGCGCTCCTCGCAGCCTGGGGTTGCGGCGCGGGTGGAGGCATCGACTCTCTGGACGCATCCGGGGCCGACGCCAACGCCACTGAACAAGCGAGTTCCCCGCGGCGCTGCGCAGCCCCGCGCCGTCCCCAGCCCCCTCACCTAGCGACTGCGCATACACCGCTGCCGCCGCGGCCACGGCCTGGCGGCTCCAGCCGAGGTCGCGCGCCGCCGACATGTGCTGCGACAGCCAGGCGACGTATGCGCGGTCTTTGCGCGCCGCCGGCACGCGGCGCAGCGCCGCGGAGACCGACGGCTGCAGCGACGCCAGCTCGCGGACGCGCGCGGCCGCCGCGCCCGCGCCGAGAGCCGCCGCCAACGCGTCCAGTCGCTGCTGCAGCTCGTCAGGAGGCGCCGCGCGCTGCTGAGGCGGCGGTGCCACCGCCGGCGCTGTCCCGCTGCTGCCGCCGGCAGCGCCGCCTGCGGCCCTGCGGCGCGCCGCGATCGCCGCCGCCTCAAAGTCCAACAACAGCAGCAGCCGCGCTGCCGCGGTACCACCACCGCCCTCCCCAGCAGCTGCGGCGACCGCAGCGCCCCCGTCTGACCCTTCCCACGCTGCCGCGGCGGCAGGGCCGCCGCCAGCAGCTGCAGGCGCCGCCGCGGCACGCGGGAGCGCGCCCACTGGAAGGCCGACTTTTACGTGCAGCGTGACGCCGCCGCTGCTGCCGCCGCCGCCAGCCGCCTGCGCGACCAGGGCCTCTGCCATTGCCGGCGTCGCAAACAGCACCGCAGTGCGCTGCGCGGCGAAGCTCTCAATAACGGATCTGGATTGGGCGGGGTGGTGGCGAAGGAGTCAACAAGCTGCGGCTAGGTCGCTTAAAATGCCGTGGCTGCGGGTTTGCGGCGTGCGGCCGCCTTAGGCAGGACCTGGCTGCTGCTCGCACAGCTGTTCGGAGGGGAAGGACGCCCCCACCGCGCGGCGAATCAGCCCGCCTGCCCACCTCCGGTAGGACAGCGTCTTGCGGCTGTGGAGCTCCAGGGTGGGCAGCTTCAGCAGCAGCCTGAACAGCCGCGAGCAAAGCGCCGCCTCGGAGGCGCCCCTGAACTCCACAACCACCTTGGCGGCGCGGCGGCCCACGAGGTGGCGCCGGACTGCGACCGCCAGCTGGGTCAGCAGGAGGTGCTGCGGCACGACCAGCGCGGAGGGCGCCTGCGGCTGCTGCTGCTGCCCCTGCTGCTCTCGCTGCTCCTGCTCTGGCTGCTGGTGCTGAAGAGGTGCTGGCGTGTCGAGGCCACCGGCACTCCCGTTTGGGGCGGCCGCTGACTCACCCGAAGACAGTTCGGCGAGCGCCACGCGCCCGCCAAGCTGCGGCAGCGCCGAGCAAAACCGGCGCGCCGCGTCGGCCGCAGAAGGCGGCGCCAGCAGCAGCAGCTGCGGCCCGTCGTCCGAGGGGCTGCGGGGCAGAAGGTGTCGCAGGGCGCCTTCCAACTCGGGCCTGTGCCGTTTGATGGGGGTCGGCGGGGTGTCAAGGCCAGCGGGTGCCGGGGTCGCAGCTGCTGTTGGCCGTCTTGGCACAGCACAGCACAGCGTGGCAAAGCCTGCATTCGCACAGTAGCATAGGGGGGGTGCTCCTAAACCCGGTTTTGCACCCCTGCGGTCACCTGAGATTGCTGCCAGGCGCCAGGAAAGACTCTGCGCCCGCCACCACGACCAGCTTCAGGCCCTGGAACGCCGGCCCCCACCGCAGCCGCTCGTCCTCCAGGTGCTGCCGCATCCGCCCCGGCGTGGCCAGCAGCACCTGCGGCGGCGCGGCGCGCGCGGCGGACTGCTCGGAAGCGTAGCTCGCGCCGCCGACCCACATCTGAACCCCGAGCGCCGGCCGCCAGAGGGGAGCGCCGCCGCCGCCGCTGCCGCCGCCGTCGCCGTCCTCCCCGCCGCTGCCGTCGTCTGCAGCGACCGCGTCGGCTGCCGCGGCCGCCGCGGTCTCCACGGCGGGCAGCGCCGCCAGCAGGGCGGTCGCGGATGGGAACAGCACCACGGCCGCCACGCACGGCGGGTGGGGCCGCGCCGCGACGGCGGCCGCCGCCACGGCCAACGCTACGGCGGCGGCCACGGCCTGGCCGGCGGGTGCGGACCAGCGGGCGCCCGCCGCGACGACCGCTCGGGGCCGCTGCAGGGCGGCGGCGGCCGCGGCAGGCGCCGCCGTGCCGCCGACGCCAGGCCCTTCTGCGCCCTGCAGCACTGCCAGCAGCTGCTCCGCCGCCGCGGCCGCCGCCGCGTCTTCCGTCAGCGCGCCGAGCGCCGCGGCGAGGGCGGCTGCGGCCGTCGCGCCGTCGGGCTGGCCCCCCGGGTCGCGGGCAAGCAGCACGGACGTGTCGAGGAGGCGGGCGCCGCCGCCGTCCGGCGCGCTCGCTGCCTCGCCGCCGCGCTGGGAACGCCGCCGCGGCCTGCGCTGGGCCCCTGCGGCGCCGGCGGCCTCATGCGGCTGGCCTTCCACGCCTGCGGGATTGGACGTGGCTCGGGCGGCGGCAGAGGCGGCGGCGGCAGCGGCGGCGGCGTCCGCTCCAGGTGGCGTCGAGGCCGCCGCCGCATGCACCGCGCGCCGGCATCCCGTCGCCACCGCATGCAGGAGGTATCTCCGGGATCGTGAGTGCCCAATCGAGCCGGTGCGGGGCTCGGCAGGCCCCGCACGCGCGCGGAGCATCGCCGTGCCGCGGGCTGGCCCGTCCGGCGGGCTCTTGACAGCGCCTGTCCAACTTCTTATGGTCTATTCGTACACATAGAGGCAGTGCAGCGCATCTTTGAGCGTGATCTGGGGCGACGCAAACCTGTTCCAGCGTGCGCGGCGTCGAAGCCTGTCGGAAAGGTGCCCCAAGCGTGAATGCAATGCCCGGGAGGTCGTGGGCAGCACGTTGAGAGGGGGAGCGCGACGCACCCGGCGGCACTGCGGTCAAAGCGCGCCGGTCAAACGCCGTGCGATTCAACCTGCTTGCCCCCGTTTGGCGGACAGGGTCGGGCGTTTACAGCCTCAAAGGCTCATGGAATGCCCGGCATCCACGTGGGCGTGGCCGTGGCGTACGCATCGTACGCGGCGCCAAACATGCGGCGCAGCGTCGACTCCTCGAATGCGATGCGCTCCCGAAAGAAGCGCCAGCTCTGCGCGCGCGGCGCGGGCGGCGGACAGTGTTGGGGTGCGGGCTTGCTTGTGCTGCTCTGGATAGCGAATGGGCGGTGGCTGATGGCCGCCGCACGCTGAGCGCGCGCGCACCGCACGTCACCCGCAGCAACCCCCGCCGCTCACCACGTAGGCGAACGCCACGGCGCACACCGGGTTGGCAAGCAGCAGCTGCCCGGCGACCGCCCAGACGAACCAGCCCAGGTAGCCGGGGTGGCGGATGTACCTGAGGCGATTGGAAGGGGCGCGCATTGCGGCGGCCTGTCAGTGGCCGCGCGCCTTTGCTGCCGCTGAGCAGTGCAAGGCCCTTTAGAGTGGCACACTCCGGGCAGTGCAGCGCTTGCCGCTGGGGGGCTGCGGCGCCGCGCCCGCCGCCTGCGTGTGCATGGCAAAGACCCATCGCCGCCTGCGGCGACCCTGGGGTGTGGGCGCCGCGGGGTCAGGGGCCCGTCACCTATACACGCCGCGGGTGACGAGCTCGTGCCCCGGGCGGCGCTCGTACTGGATGTCGTGCGTGAAGGCGCGGCGCGCCGTCAGCTGCGGTCGGAGGCGCAGCAGGAAGGGAAGGGAGGGGGTTGGGCTTGTCACTGCTGCCTGGAGGCAGCCCTGCGGGAGGCAACAGCCCTGACTCAGTGCCTCCCACGCGGACTTCTAGCCCGTGCAAGTTTGCTGGCCCCAGACCGGCGCTCGTTGCGCCGCCTCCAGCGTGCCCGCCGCGGCGCACCATTGCGGCCTTGCGCAGCGCCTCCCCCGCGACCAACAGCGCCAGCCCCAGCAGCGACAGCCGCTCCGCCAGGCGGCGCTTGAGGTCGGGGGCGAGGCTGGCCTCTGCGGCAAACTCCCCCAGGCCGCTGGCCATCGCGATCACATAGGGACGGCTGATCAGCAGGGCTGTTTGGGGGGGGGGGGTGTTGGGGGGTGGAGGGCGGTGGGCAAAGTGTTGGGGGCTGGCAGTACTGTGAGCATACCAAGCAATGCCGCCCGGGCTCGCACACGAGAGCGCAGACGCGTCGGCTCTGCGGCGGTGCTGCGGCCGCAAGCCGCAAGCCGCGCGGCGCGCCCACAGCGCGAGCTCTCACAGCGCGACGACAGGTTTTCGCGGTCGGTGGCGGCCGCGATCAGGAACTCGCTGGTGTGGAAAAATGCGAGCGCGGCGGCAAAGGCCGGCAGCTGCCACCACATTCGCTGCGCCGCGCCGCCAGCCGGTCGGCGGCGCGCAGACTGCACGGGCGGCGGAGGGCGGGCGGCCGCGCCGGCCGGCTCGAGGTGTCAGGCGCCGCCCGGGTTGAGAATATGGGTTTAACCGCCCCAAACTGTCGAATGTGCCTGGGGGCGCGGGTTTCGGCCGCCCACGGCGGGCAGCTAGATCAGCACGCGCGGGACAGTCCGCGGGCTGCGCTGGGGTGGTGCTCCTCGTTTCCAGGGCCGGCTTGCATTCCACAAACCATTCCCTCTCGCCGTTTCGCGCGAAACGGCGCCCTTGAACCTCTCCTCCCGCAGCTCTCCCGCGCCCAGCCTCTCTGCCGCGCCGCTTGCTCAGCAACGCCCCTGCCCCGGAGTCCGGGCGTACCAGACCAGGTGCTTCAGCAGCTTTCCTGCCGCCGCAGCCGCAGCCGCAGCGCCGACCGTTCCCGCCGCCGCCGCCGCCGCCGCCGCCGCCGCCGCCGCCGCCGCCCGGCCGCCGCCGCCGCGCGCAGCCCGCGCCCCATGGCGCGCCCGCCGCCCCCGCCCGCGGCGTCGGCGCCGCCGCCGGCCCTTTACTACTCCATCGACGTGGAGTGCGTGGCCACGGGGCGCGACCACAACACGCGCTCGGTGGCGCAGATCGCGCTGGTCGACCAGTACGAGCGGGTGCGCGGCGCAGCAAGCGCGCGCGCGCGCGCCTGCGGCTGCCCGGTGGTGCAGCGGCGCCGGGCGGCTCGGGCCGCTGCCGGCGCGTCCAACGGCCGCCCGCCGCGCGGGGCTCGCCCGGCCCGGGGCCGCGCAACCGCCGCGCTTTGCACGCGCGCCGCGCTCCGCCCCGCGCCTCACCGTTTCTGACACCCCCGCTCTCTGCCCCGCCCCTCCCCTCCTCCCCTCCCCAGTTGGTGTTGAATCTCTACGTCCGGCCTGAGCAGCCCGTGGTGTCGTACCTCACCGCCCTCACGGGGCTGACTCAGGAGGTGGTGGAGCAGTACGGCCGCCCGCTGGCGGAGCAGGTGCGGCGCGGCGCGCGCTGCGCGCGGGGGGCGCTTCCGCATGCATGCGCACGCATGCACACGCGCCGCCGGTGGCGTTGGGGCGAGCGCGGCGGAAGCAAACTTGTAGACCGCATTTGCGGGCATGGGTTTGGTAGCCCGGGCGTGGTTGGGCACGTGGTCGCGGCGAAGGCGGTGCTGTGGGGTGCGCATCAACCCCGTGCCATCTTTCCTCCCCAACAGATCGAGCTGCTCAAAAGCTGGCTGCCCACGGATGCGACCCTGGTGGGACAAAACATCCTGATGGTGCGCGGGCAGGGCTCGGCAGGGCAGAGGCGCCAACAGCGCGCCGCGCGCCCTCTGCCGCCCGCCGCCGCCAGCGCCGCAGCGGGCGCCGCGTCGCCGCCTGCCCCCCGGCACGCGGCCCCCCACCACCCCACGATCCCCCCACGCGCCCTTTCTGGACGCCCCTCCCCTCCTCAGGACGTCCAATGGCTTGGGCTGCGGGAGGGCGTTGACTTTGCGGCCTGCCTCGACCTGGCGGGCCTGTTCCGCGTGTGGAACCCCAAATACAACAGGTGCGGCGCCGCATCACCGCGCGCGGGCCCCGGGAAAAGGGCACACTGCTGCCGCGGCCGAGCGTGCCTGGCGCCAGCAGCGCTGCTCATGACCTGGCACGCAGCCAGCCGCCAGCACATCGCCCAGGCGCTTCTCTGCTCCGCACCCTCCCCTCACCGCAGCCCCCTCCCACCCGCCGGAACGCGCCCGCCCACCTTGCCTCCCTCCCTCCCTCCCTCGCCCTCCCCCTCCAGCTGGACCATGTTCAGCCAGGACCACTGCGCCAAGGTGCTGCTGGGCTGGGACGTCGACAGCACGACCCACGACGCCGCGCTGGACGCCCAAAAGTCGGTGCGCCTCTACAACTACTGGCAGGCCATGCAGGCGGACGCTTCCGGCTGGGCGGCCGCGCAGGCCGCGCTGCTGCAGGCGCCGACCAGCGAGAGCTTTGCGCGGCGCAACCCCACCTACGAGGGCGTGTGCATGGGCAACCGCAAGACCTGCTCGTGCGGGGCGCCGTTCTTCAGCTGAGCGCGCGGCCGGCAACCATTGTGCCGGGCTCAGCTGAAGCCGCGGCTGGCAACCATTGGCGCGCGCGCAGAGCGGCGCCGCGCGGCGCGGGCGGGCGCGCGCGGCGCGGCCGCTGCCGTGCCGTCGCGGCGGCCCCTCGCCGAGCGCTGCGCCGGCGGGCGCGCCGCTGGGGCTGCGGCGCCGGCCGCTGCAGCCCTCGGACGGGGCTCCACGAGCCAGGCGCGCGCGCGTGTGGACGAAACAGCAGGCTTGTCGCGTTGGTCATTCGATTCTTCAGCAGCTTCCTTATTTCCATCACAGGGGCGCCAGGGCAGCCCGCTGTCGGCACTCGAAACCGGCCCCCGCCGCGGGCTGAAAGACGCCCGCCGGTCCCAGGCGGGGCGGGGGGCGGCGCGTGCACGCGCCGAGCCGCCGCGGCGCGAACCCCCCCACGGCCCGGGGCACCCCAATTGAATCACCCCCCAGGCACCCGGCGCCGGGATGTAATGTGCCCGCCCTTTTGCGGCAAACCTGTGGCTGGGGTTTGGGTGGGGCGAGGCACTGGCAGTGGGCCGGACGGGGTCGCATGCGGCGGTCTGGAAGGGGGCTGGGCAGACCCGCCGCACCTACGTTGCGCGTCGGTCAGGCAAGGAGGGGCCGCCGTCCCACTCCCGCCCACTGCGGCAGCGGCCCGAATAGGGAGCACGGCTTGCTTGAAAGCTGCTTTACAAGTACAGGAATCACAGCCAGGACTTAAAACATAATAAACGTAGCTGATGCTACCAGAGGTTTTGAAAAGGCATTGGCAGGGCTGCTGGATACGCGCGCTCGCTCTTCCCCCTGTCGTGCGCGTGCACAGGCGTGTCGTGCAATAGGTGTCAAGAGGCGCGGCGGGGAAAGAATGCCACGGAGGCCGCCGCACGCGCCGTATCGGCGCTGTCGAGTCGCGGGCGCAGGCGAACAGAGCCAAAAGCGCCGCAGCTGCAAAAAGCCAGAGCCGCCTGGCCGCGCAACACCCCGGCCGCGGGGCGGGGCGGCCGCGGCCCAGGAAAGAGGGGCGGCCCGGCCAACGGTCTGACCGGCCGGCGGCCAAACGCCCGCGCCGGTCAAACCAGCGCCGCCAAGAGGGAGGCTCACAGGAGAGGCATAAAGGAGAGGCTCACAGGAGAGGCTCACAGGTAGCCCTCCTCTTTGAGTTTGTCTATGGCCAGGTAGCTGGTGGCTATGGAGGGCAGCAGCATGTCGCCGCTGATCATGAGCGCGCGGAACTCCTCCAGCGGCATGCGCAGCACCTGGGGGTTGGTTTTTATTTTTTTTTGGGGGGGGGAAGGTGTGGTCTGTTTACAGGGGGCCAAAGTTGCGCGAGGCTGGGGTGCTGGGAGGGAGGCAGGTGGGAGAGCCGCCAGGCCCCTCTGCACATTCTCGAGTCTCGAGCAAAGAGCACGCAACACACGCAGCAACGCCCCGCCCGCAGACACACGCACACGCCCTGCGGCAGCGGCCCAAACGAGCTGGAGCCGCCGCGGCCCCGTTTTTTAGCTCCGCTACCCCTCCCCCCCCACCTCCAGCGTGACCTCCTCCAGGTCGCGGCTGCCCGGGTCGGCGTCTGCCACCGGGTCCACCACCAGAAAGGGCCGGAATCGGTTGACGCACCACTTGACCTCGGCCAGGCCGGGGTGGTCTGGCGCCAGCAGCGGCAGCCAGCGGCCGCCCTTCAGCCACGCCTGCGCGCGCGCGCGCGGGCGCGCGAGGTGGGCGGACGGGCGGGGGAGGAGATGAGCGTGGGAGGCTTTCGGTCGAGGTCAGGTTCTGGGCGCGGCTTCCGCTCCTTTCCGGGCCCTGCGCAAGCAAAAGGCACCCCATGCAAAGCAGGGATGGCAGCAAGTTTTTCAAGGCCGGCCCACTGCACCCACCTCTTCGCTGAGCTCGGCCTTGGCGCAGGCCTCGAGGTCGGTGTGCTTCCGCGGGTCAAAGCCGCCGGTTGGGAGGCAGTACATCAGGGAGTTGGGGCCCTGGGGGGTGGTGATTGGGTGGCGCTTTGAGCAGCTGCTTGCGCTGCAGTTTCTGGGTCATGATTGGCACTTGCAGAGGCTCGCCCTGCGCACGCGCTTCCGCACCCTGCACAGTCGCACTCCACGCTCGCGCCCGTGCGCTCTGCCCAGCCGCATGCACACGCACCCCCCCCCCCCCATACGCGCTGCGCGCACGGCCGCATGCCCCGCATGCCATACATGCCCCCTGCACCGCCGCCCCCCCCCTTGCCTGCGCATATTCGCGGATGACTGTGACCTCCCCCCCCTTTCGGTCCCGGTAGGGGTGGAAAGGAAAGGTCACGGCAAAGCGGAACGCCGACTGCGGGTGGCCCACCACGTCAAAGTTCACGTCACGCGACTGCGGCGGGGGCGGCGGCGGGTGGGGGGTGGGGGGCGGCGGTTGGGGAGGCAGCGGCGTTTGGGAGGAGCGCGGGCGGCTCCGGGGGCGCGGCCGCATGCGGGGCAGCGCCGGGCCGCATGGGCTGCCCGCGGCATGCTGCTGCGTGCATGCGGCACGGCACGTGACCACCGCATGCATGCTGCGCGCCGCATGCCGTGCGCCGCATGCTCACCACGTCGTGCCCCGGCGCGGTGAAGCGCACGCGCCGGTTGTAGAGGGTCAGGTACCGCTTGTGGAGGATCTCCTCGGTCGAGATCTCAAACTGCTGCAGCGGCATCGCGGCCGTGGGCAGCGGCCCCTTGCCGCCGAAGCCGGTGCTGCTGCCGCCGTCGTCGTCGTCGGTCGACGCGAGCGCCGGCGCGGGGGGCGCGCCGTCGGCGCCGCTGCTGCTGGTGGGGGGCCCGCCGGCGGCGGCGCTGGCGGCGGGGTGCCCGCTGCCGCTGCTGGCGCGGCTGCCGATGCGGCTGTCGCCGTCCCCACCGGCACCGTTGCCGCTGCTGCTGCTGCTGCTGCTGCAGACCGCGGTGGCCCAGCGGCCGGCGGGCCGCGGCGCGGCGCCGTGTGCGCGCGACGCGCGCGCCGCCGATCGCCGGAGCGCTCCGCCCCTGATGCTACCTGCGGCGCCCGCCGACAGCAGGCGTCCCAGGCAGGCGCTTCTCATGGGGTGGCGCGCTGCCCGCGCCCTGGCTTGGCGACCCGGTGAATGTGCTTGGAAGAACGGCGGGGATCGGTTGCGCCGGGATGTTGGGTTGTTCTGAAATGAAAGCCGTATGCGTTTGCAATCAATCGGTCCTGCGGGGGTGTCGAATACACCCCCCTGCTGGTGGCGGATCAACCTTCGAAACCCCCTGCTTTCCCCCCTCGCGCACAGGGGGGTGTCTACCGATAGCTGGCAGGGTAGCGGGCGCGGCAAACGATGTTTGCTCGTGCTGCGCGGCGCGAGCGTTGCCACAGCAGGCGAGGGCGCGCGGCGGCGGCGGCGGGGGCCCCGGCCGGCCCCGGCTCCCTTCATCAGGTTGCCGTCCCTGCTTGTCTGGTTGGCTTTCGCCCCTCTGGCTTGATGCCGGCGCGGCCCGAGGGATACTGTAGCCCGGCGGTGTGAACATTCAAAAGGCGTTTTACAAAGCTAGCAATACCTATTCAAAACATTGGCGGCCTCCCTACGGCCGCAGCAGCGCAAGGCAGCGCAGCGCCGTCGCGTGCCTGCTCAGCACGTGCAAAAAACTCGCAGCGGGTCGGGTGCACAGGGCAACAGGGGCCGCCGCCGCGCATTCAGCGGGGCGCTAGGGGACAGACAGCGCTGGGCGATGCGATGACATGCAAGGGGGGGGGGGACGGACGCATGCGCGAGGGCGGTTGGGGCTGGGCTGGGCTGGGCTGGGCTGCGGGGGTTGCGGGGGACGCCGCCGGCTGCCGCAAGGGCTGCAAATTGGGCGGAACGAAACGAGGGGCCGGCGGGCCGCGGCCGGGCGCGCAGAGTCGCCGCGCTACGGCGCGCGGCGGGCGCGGGGGGCGGGGGCGTTGGTGGGGCGTGGGCGGAGGGGTTGGCGAGTGCGCCATTGGGAGCGGGCCAATTTTGATTTAGTCAAAGATGGGGGGAGGCGGGGTCCGAAATTCGTCGGTGGGCACATAAAGGGCGCACCCCCGCCGCCCGCGAACCGCGGGCCGGCTGCGGGGCACGCGAGGCGCGGGGGGCCTGCCGCGCAGGCGCCGCGCCCCGCCCGCGGCCGCTGCGGCGCTGCTGCCGCCGCGCGGCGCGCGGGCGGGGCGGGCCGCCCCCGCGCGCGCTCCCAGCGCGCGCGCCCCGAGCGCTCAGAGCGAGCGGCGCCGCCCGCGCCGCGCGGCTCAGAGCGGCGCCGCCCGAGCGCCGCGCGGCTCAGAGCAGCGTCACCCGCGCCAGCAGCTCCACCTCGTGCGCGCGGCCGTCCTCCGGCACCAGCGCCGCCGCGACGCCCGCCGCGGGGTCGTCCGCCTCCTTGTTCCACCACGCCTTGCGCGGCTGCGCGCCGCCGGCGCCGCCGCCCACGCGCAGGCCGGTCAGCTCGAATTTGTGGGGGGCGCCGTAGGCCTTGAACTCGACGGACGGCAGCGGGTGCACCAGGCTGAAGAGGCCCGCCTTGTTCGGCGGCGCGCCGCCGCCGGCGGTCCACATCACGCGGAACGACACGTCGAACGGCTCGCTGTCGGGCGCCGACTCGAGGCCGTTGACGCCGAGGGGCCGCAGCTTGAGCGTCACGCCCACGAGGGGGGACCCCACGTCCATGGGCTGCAGCGCGCCGTTGTTTCTGAGCCCGAAGAGCAGCACCGGCGCGGGCGGGCCGGCGCCGGCGGGGCCGGCGCCGGCGGGCTCGAACGTGGCGCGCTCGAGCCGGCCCGCGGTGGCCGAGTTTGACTCGTTCGGGGGCCGGTCCCCGGCGGCCTGCTCGTAGCCGGCCGCGTCGTTGAGCAGGCGCACGTTGGCCCAGCCCGTGGGCGCGGGCACGTCGAAGAGGGGGGTTACCTCAAAGGCTACGGGCATGAGGCCGCCGCCGAGCATGCGGCGCGCGCCGGCGCCGGCGGCGCCCTGGGGGGACGCCATCAGCAGCGACGACAGGAAAAGGGCTGCGGGCGCGGGAGGGGGCGGGGGGCAAGGGGCGGGGTTGGGGTGGGGTTGGGGTTGGGGTTGGGGTTGGGCGTGCGGCGGCGGCGGCGGGTCCGGATGCGAGGTGGCGGCGCGCGGCGCGGCGCGGCGCGCGTGGCGCTCGGCGGGCCGGCGCCGCGCCGCGGCGCCCCGCGCGGCCGCTCGCCGACAGCCGCCGCGCCCGGGGCCGCGCAGACCGGGGTAGCCCGCGCGGCGGCGATCCGCGCGGCGCGGCGGGCCGGCCTGCGCCAGCGCGCGCGCCTGTCCCGGCCTGGACGCGCCGCGCCTGGCGCTCGGCGCCGTGCCCGCGCGCAAGGGCCCCCCCGTGATCGGGCCGCCCGGCCGGAAGCGTACCTAGGGCCCTCCTGTTCATTGCATGGGCCAGCCGGAGCTGGGGCTGTGTCGGGTGGGCGCAGGGCCGGTGTCGCTGTGTGTGAGGGGGCCGATCGAATCGTGGGGCTGTGATCACGTCGGGTCGCTTGCGTCAGGTTACAGGTTTGGCTTCCGGGTGTGAAGGTTTGAACGCCCGGGCGAGCGCGGGGGGGAGGACAAGTAGGTGTCGGGGGGCAACGGGAGTCGAAAGGGCCGCGCAGGGCGAGGCAGACCCCCCAAAAGCGCGCTATCAGTTTTCAGCTTGCAAAGGGAACCCGTGGCCCCCGCGGCGGCCCGGCCTGGAGGGCGGAGGGCAGGTGCGGCGCTGCAAGCCGCCGCCACGCGGGCGCGGCTCGAACAAGCGCGGCCCCACGCGCGCGCCTGCGGCCCCCCCGCCGCCGAAACGCCGCATCAGCCGCTCGCCGCCGGCGCCGGCACCGCAGCCGCTTGAAGCCCGGCGTCGTTGGCCGCGCCCCCGGCGGCCGCGGGCGCGGGCGCGGGCGCGGGCGCGGGGTGAAGGTAGGCGTCCGGCCCCGCGCCGGGCGCGGCGAGCTTGGCAAACGCGCCGTCCATCCAGGCAAGGTGCGCCAGCAGCCAGTTCTGCGGGCCGGGGGGGGGGGGGCGTTGAAGCGGTCAGGGGCGTTGCGCTGGATCTGCCGGTATGCACCTGCCACTGCGAAAGCACACAAGGCAGGGGTGGCGCCTGCGGGCGGGCCGCCCGCGTGGCGCTCCCCTCAGCCTGGGGGTTTTCCCCAAACCGCCGGAGGGTGTTTTCTGGGAAGACCGTTTTCCCGCAGCGGGTCCCTGACACACACAGGCCGCGCACCTGCAGCGCCGCGGCGGCCGCGTCCCACTGCTGCCGCCAGCCGCCGGGGAACTGGGGGTTTGCCAGCGCGCCCCGCCACCTTTCAAAGTTGCGGTCTGTCGCGTTGGCGATGGCGGTCCGCACCTGCAGGTTTTAAGGTGGGGGGGTGGGAGGGAGGGGCTGAGTAAATGAGCGGTGCGGGACCGACTGTCAGGGCGGCGCATGGGGCACGCGTCACCCGCCCAGCCCTGCTGCCAGATCGAAAACGCGCAGACAGGGGCACGCACGCACACAACGCCAACACGCCAGCGGTCCAAGGCGCAGCCCAGGAGAGCGCGCCCCGCCCCCTCGTGGGCCGCGTCATGACCCGCCTGCGCGACCTCAGCCGTGAACCAGGCATCCGCCAGCCGCTCCTGCCGCAGCTGCGCCCAGCGGCGCGCCGCGGCGGCGCGGAAGTCCCCGTCCAGCCAGAGGCGGCGGTACCACTGGGACACGCCGTCCAGGGGCTCCACCTTGCACCTGTGGGTGGGTGGGTGCACAAGGACGGCGGGGGGCGGCGTTGAGGAGGTGGGGGAAGATGGCGGGAGGCGGTCAAAGCGTGCGGGTCCCTGGGGTTTGGAACGGATGTAGCGGCAGCCGGCGGAGGGCTGGCGCGGTCAGCGGCGGGGTCAGCGGTGGAGCAGCACAGCCGCCGGCGCAAGCTAGCAGGCGGCACACGCGCGCCCCCGCACCTCTGCGGCTCGTTGCAGACGTTGAAGCGCCAGCCCTCGGGGCTGATCGCGCTGCCGCCGCTGGTGCCGTTGCTGGAGCCGTCCCCCTTCCAACCCTCTGCGCGCGGCGGGGCAGGTGGGGGTGGCGGTAACGGTGGAGGGGAGGCAAGCCCGTTTGCACGGACAAGCCCGCCGGCAGTGGCCAGCCGCGTGCGCGCACAAGCCTCACTCAGGTTTGGCCTGGCAGGCCAGGCTGGCCAGGCCGCGAGTGACCAACCGCAGACACTCCACCCAGTGGCCCCCCCCGCCCCCCCCCCACCTATTGGGTATCCGCAGCACTCCCCGAAGGCCTCGTCGTAGTCCTGGGCGAGGCAAGGGGAGGGGGGGCCTTCTTAATGGCGGGCAAACGACGGGCGGGCCACGTTGGCAAGGCAGCGCCGTCGCGCATGGTGATTGCGGCCGCTGGTGCAGAGCGTGACCCGCTGGGGGCGGGTGCTTGAGCTGGGCTCAGCTAAGCGGGCCCGGCTCCGCGGCGAGGCAGGCAGGACTGCGCAAGGCAGCGGGACGCAACAAGGCCGTTGCGCACAGGCGGCGCAGTCCGAGGCAAACCCCTAATCGCGCCCCGAGGCGGCTTGGCCCCAGCAGTGACTCACCCACATGGGGCCCATCACGAGGGGCCCGCCGCGGTCCTTGTGCAACTTGATGCTGCCCCTGCGCGCCGGCAAGCGCGGCGATGCGGGAGCGAGGGCGGCAGCGGCACATCAGCGGGGGCGCCTGTGCATGCACGCGTGCGCCCTCATCAAGCCCAAGCAGGCCTGCCCTCAAGGCGCCAGCCCCCCGCAACAACCTCCTGCCACGTGCGAACAAGGCCCTCAAGCAAGGCGCCGGCCCCCCGGCGGCCCCACCTGTACCCGTCGGGGTTTTTGGTGAGCTCCGTCCCGAGGAAGTAGTCAACGGCCGCGGCCACGTCCAGCCGCTCCGCGACGGCGGTGGCGTTGCCGGCGATGAGCGCCGACTCCATCCCGTCGACGAAGCTGCGCGGGCGGGGTGGCGCGGTTGGGGTCACGTGATTGGGGGCCCCCCGCGGGCGGGGCGGCTCGGTTTGGTCGCAGGTGCCGTTTCTGGAAGCGGCAAGCAAGCCTGGGATCGCTCCGGCATCAGGTCTGCCTGCTTTCAAGGCGGCGTGCAAAGGCAAAACGTGTGCGGTCATAATGCCGGGTCAAAACCAGGCCAAAACGCCAAGTCAAACCCTGGTCAAACCCCCGACGCTCCCCCCCCCACTTTTTGATCCAGAGCAGCTGGTCCTGCGTGGCCTTTGGGTATGTCACCAGGAAGGTGAGGCGGGAGGCGGCGGTGTCGAAAAAGTAGTCGCCCTTTGTGTTGTCGTTTTCGTACGCTAGCATCCAGCCGCCTAGTGGGGCGTGGGCGAGGGGAGGCGGGTTTGGGTCGGGGTTGGGGGTTCGGGTGGATGCATGGGGCTTTGGGAGGCTCAGGCCTGAGCCTAGGCCGGCCGGGGCTTTGGGGTTCCGGGCCCGGGGGGGGGGGGAGCAGTGGGGGACTCTCTTCCCAGCAGCCGCAGCCCGCGCGCTCGACCGCATCAACCGCATCAACCGCATCAACCGCATCAACCGCATCAACCGCAGCACGCAGCCCGCAGCGGCCAGCACGGCGACCGCAGCACACAGCCAGCGCGCTCAACCGCATCAACCGCAGCACGCAGCCAGCGGGCTCAACCGCATCAAGGGCAGCACGCCGCCCGGAGCGGCAGCGAGCAGGGCGGCGCACCGCTGACGTCGCGCTCCGGTCGGAACTTTTTGACGTCGACGCGCTCCCTCCCGCGCGCCACCGCCTCCCCGGCGATGTACAGCCCCCAGTAGTGCTCCCTTGACAGGGGGCGCCGGTCCTGCCGTTGTTCGGGCGTTGTTTTTTGTTTGTTTGTTGCTTGAGTGCGTCTTTGGAATCAGGGCATGGGATGCTCCAGCAGCAGGCGGTGGGGAAAGGGGTTGCTGGGCCTTTATTCGACCTGACAAATCCGTTGCAGTCGCCGCCACCCCAACATCCATCCGCCCCACCAGAGGAAACCCTCCCCAATCGCCCCCAACCCCACCCAAAACCGCCCCCAACCCCACCCAAAACCGCCCCCAACCCCACCCAAAACCGCCCCCAAAACCGCCCAAAACGCACCTGCACCAGGAAGACCTCGACGTACCGCGTGCGCGACGCGTACCGCCCCATGCGCCGCGACGCGCCGTACGCCAGCCAGTTGCGCAGGCCCAGGGCGGGGTCGCCCTCGGGGGCGTAAAGGATCCACTCGTCGTGGGCGGGGAAGCCTGCCCCGTGGGGTCGGGTTTGTTTGGCGGGGGGCGGGGTTGGTTTGTCCCCCGTTTTGGATGGGATCGGGAAGGGCCGCCGCGCGGGGGGTTTGTGGTCGGCAGGGTCGGGGGAGCGCCGAGGGGGCGGTGCCTCGGACTGCCCCACGCAGCGCCGGGCGCTGCGTTCACAACCAACATGCATCCCACCGATCGGCGCAGACCCCCCCCCACCCCCCACCCCCCAAACCCCCACCCCGCACCCATGAACTCGATCTCCCCCTTGCGGCTGGCGTTGCGCGGGTGGCGCGAGTCGACGGCGAGGCTCTTCTGCTGCTGGTGCTCCGCGCTGCTGGACCCGCGGATGCGGACGCGGGCGGGAACCTCGTAGTCCAGGCCGCCTGGGGGGAGGGGAGGTGGACGGGGCGGGGGTGTTTGCGCGTGTGCGAGAGGGAAGGGGCTTGGTTTAGCGTAGGCACGGCGGGCAAACATTGCAGCGGCGGAAGCTGCAGCGCAAGCGCGCCTCCAGCCGGCCATGTGCACTTTCCCTCAAAGCGCACGCACGCCGCCGCCCCTCCGCCCCCAAAGGCGGCGCGCACCTGGCGCGCCGCAGGTGCACAGCTTGCCCGGCACCTTGGCTTTGTGGGGCTGCAGCACCGCGCCCTCTGTGTCGACGATGACTACCGGGATGCCCGGGGCGGGGAAGCCGGGGGGCAGGCCCTTGCAGCAGGGCGGCATGGTGGTGGCGGGGATGGACGCCTTGCCGCCGCCGCCGTCCTCGCCTTCCTCATCAGGCTCTGGGTCTGGGAACTCCAGGGCCGGCAGGCCGCCTGGGAGGCGGGGCGTTTTGTTCGGAGGGGGGGAGGGCGAGGGTTGGCGTTCAAATATCGCGAGGGGTGGCTGCAGCCCCGGCGGCGCTGGGGTGGCGCTGGCCGCCGAGGCCGGCGGCGCGCGCGTGCGGCTTCAGTTCCTGCGGGTGCCGCGTCAGACGGGCCAGCAACCCCGCGCCGGCGCGCACGGCCGGGGCGGGGCCGGGCACCGGCGGGCCTTCTGCGGTACGTGCATTCTGCAAGGGGCCGGGCCAGGCGGCCCCCAAGGACGCGCGGCCCCTGCCGCGACGCGCGCGCGCACCCTCGACGGGCCCGGCGGCGCCTTGGGCGGCGGCTGCCGCGGCCGAGGCCGGGGGCGGCGGGGCCGCCTGGTGCAGCGCGCGGCGCCGCGGCGGAGGCGTGGGTGCGGCGGTTTCAGCCGCGGCGGATCCAGAGGCCTGTGCGAGGACCAGCAGCGCGAGCAGGGCCGCCGCGGCCGGTGCCCCGAGGGCGGCGGCGGCGCGGCGGGCGGGGCGGCGGCGCTGCACCGCCATCGTCGCGTGCTGGCGCGTTCAATGACCGGCTCGCGCGCTTCTGTGAGACTCCAAGAATCCCCGGCTCAAATTTTAGGGGCGAAACGGAGGCGGCCCCTTTTCTGGGGGCGTCGCAGCTTCCGGACGGCGGTTGACTTCCGAGGACTTGGAGCCAGGAGGGAGCTGCCCCAAAGGGGCGTGCGATCAGCCCAATGACATTTTATCACAGCCGCTGGATCGGCGCTGTGCCTGCTGCAGCGGGGTTTTGCGGCGCGCGGCGCGCCCGTGCGCGCGCGCATGTGCACCGGCTCGGCGACGCGCGCGGCAAATTGATAGCAGATTGTCTTGTTACACCCCCGCGCCACCACGCAAGCAAGGCAAGGCAGCCGCACGTCACAGGATTGCGTGCCAGGAAGGAAGCCGTCGGCTCAGATAGGATCCCTCAACACCCAGAAACATCTCGCAGGGAGGCGCTGGGCTGTCCGGGGTTGTTTGCAGCACCGCACCGCAGTCCATCCCTGAGGACGGAAACTCAGAAAGCCAATCGGCCGGCTCAAAAATGACAGGGGGATGGCGTTTGTTTATTATTGCGCTCGGACCGGGCTACGGCACGCTGCCGCCGATCGGCCCTTTTGGCCTCAAAAAACCGCAGCCCCGGCGGCGCGCGCGCGCGCCTGTGGCCGGGCGCGGCGCGTCGGCGCTCCTGCGCTCACATGCGCACGCTGCCGCTCATGCTGCGGCCCCAGGGGAGGCAGCCGCCCGACGGCAGGCGCCGCGGCGCCTCGAGCCCTCCGGACATCGTCTTGCGCAGGCGGCCGGCGGGGGCGCCGCCCTCCCCGCCCTCCTCGTCGCCGCGCACCAGGAAGGAGGGGCGCCTGAGGCGCTGCATGAACTGCGACAGCGAGGCAAGGGACAGGCTGCTGCGCTGCACCGCGAGGGCCTCGTCGTCGCCGTCGTCGCCGCCGGCGGCGGCGCCCTCGGCGCCCTGCTGCCCCGCCGGCGGCGTCGCGGCGCGGCGGGCCGTGCGCACAAAGCGCCAGGTGTCGTCGTCGCCGCTCGCCGCGGGCGCGAGCAGGCTGCTCGCGCTGCTGCGTAGCGCGGCGGGGGCGGGCGCGGCCGCCGGGGCGGGCGTGGCGGGCGCTTCGGGGGGCGGCGAGGCGGGCGACGCGGTCGCGGGCGCGGCCGTCGCGCCCCCGGCGGCGGGGCCGGAGGCTGAAAGCGGCAGCGCCGCGGCTTGCTCTGCCACGTACGCGCGCACGCGGGAGGTCGTGGGGGAGTCGGCGTCCAGCGGCGGGGCGGCGGCCGGCGCCTCGCCGGCGGCGAGGGCCGCCCCGCCGGCGGCGCCGGCGGGGCGGCGGGAGCGCAGCCGCCTGACGAGCGCGGGCCCTGCGGTGACGGCCGCCGCCACGAGGAGCCCTGCGCCGCCGGCGCCCGCGGCGGCGGCGAGGGCGACGCGGGGGCGCGCCGTCGACCCCGGCCTGCCCTGGCGACGGGCCGGCGCGCGGGTCGGCGCGACGGCCTCCCCGGCCACCCGGGCCGCCTCCGGCGTCCCAAACAGGGCTCTGAGCTCGTCCCTAAACATTCCTTGGCGTGTCTGGCGCAGAGGGCCCCGGTCCGCGCGGCGGGGGTCGGGGTCGCGGGCTTTGGCGCCGGGGGTTGGATTGGCCGGAGGGGCCGTCCAATGCGCCCAGCGTGGCTTTCAAACAACTATAAACGCAGCGCCCCTGCCCCGGACGAGTTTGGGGGGTCGGCGCTGTCGCCGAGCCTCGGGGCAGATCTCACTGGGGGCAGCGCGCCGCGCGCGGCGTCGCCCCGATCGCCGCTCAGCTGGGGCTTTGAGGGGGGCCGACGCAGGCCCGCAGTGGTGTGAAAACCCCTAGCCCTTGCCGCTGCTTACTAGGGCGTGCGCCTGGGGCTGCCGCGTTCGAGGCAGGAAAAAGTGTGGGGGCTTTGGGCTTGGCTGGGGGGGGGGGCCGTGCGCGGGTTGCAGTGAGCAATGACATCGGAGCGGTGCGAAGCAGGGAGCCGTCACGGGCAGGCACGCACGGAAGCGCGCCCAAAATGGCGGTCGTGCCAGAGAAGCAGCGGGTCGAGGCGGGTTCGTTTCGCAAGCGGCGTCGTGCTTGCCCTGGGCGCCGGCGCCGGGGCAGAGGCTTGCCTCGCGGTGGTTGGCGGTCGGGGGGCCTGGGGCAGTCCGCCCTGCGCCCCAAAGGTTTTGGTGCTGTGGCCAGCGCGCGCCCGTGGCGGTGCGCGCGTCAATAAAGGTCGTCGGTGCGAGTTTGGGTAAGGGAAGAGGGACGGGCCGGCGGGGGTGCGAGTGCGCGCGGGCAAAGCATAGCGGCCCCTCGCCACTCGGCAGCACGCGGCTAGTCTTGCGGCCGGCCTTGTGGCAGCAGCGCCGCCGGCGCGTTGGGCGCGCCCCGTCCACCCGCCGCCGGCGGGCCAGCCAGTAATCAGTTGCGCCGGGAGTATTAGGAATCGAAGAGAAAGGGCGCCCGCTGTGAGCTCCCGCGCAGCCGCATGCCGCGGCGCTGCGACGGCCGGCAGTGTGAGGCGGCCCGCGCCGGGCCGCCTCACCGCTTGAAAAGCAATCCAGGGCGGGCCAGCAGTGCCGCGGGCCCGCGGCACGCAATGCAAGTGCTCCTCCCCCGACCAACCAGATTCAAAACGGCCAGTAGCCGCAGGCGTCGTCGGTGCTGCCCCGTCGTTAGGTGCGCCCGGCTTTGGCTCCGCGATGCCAGCCGTCGTCGCCGCCGCTGCAGCGGCCGAAATGGCGCGCGCCAAAAAAACGCGAGCGGGCGACCGCTGGCGGCCGCGCTCTTTCGTCGGTCAAGTCCGACTTTCTCTCAGTCAGCGCGCCGCCGGCGCGTCCCGCCCCGCGTCCCAGCGGCGCGCGAGGCCGAGCCCCGCCAGCCGCGGCCGCGCGGCGCGGTTCCAGGCGTGGCGCGCCGCGTCGGCGGCGGTGGCGCCCTCCAGGAGCCTTTGGTAGTTGCCAGTCCAGCCGGCGCGGTAAAGCTGGCCGACGCGGGGTTTGGTTTTTTGGGGGGGGAAGGTCAGTAGGCAGCAGGGGGCGTCGTGCGCGTGCGCGCGCTGCATGCTCCGCACAAGCAGCCGTGGGCGGGTGCCGTTGGCACCGTGCGCGTCTTGTTGTTCCTGTGATTATTAGGGCACCACGAATAAACAGCGAAAGCGGGGCAGCGCGCTGAGCCCCCCCAAAATTGAAGAAGCAAAGGCCCGCCACCTGGTGAAGTGTAAACCCCTGATCCCCCCCACCTTGTCGAGCTCGATGCCTCTAACCAGCTCGTGAAAACCGTCCAGCGGAGGGGTGGGGTCGTCGCCGGCGTCGAGGCGGCGCGCGTAGTAGGCCTCCCACCACGGCATGCAGCGCAGCATCCTGATCCATTCGTAGACCTTTTTTTGGTGGGGGGCAGTGGTTTGGGGGGGTGGGGATGATTTGGGGGGCGGCGATTTGGGGCCGCCGGGCGGCGGCTGGGCTCCGTCAGCGGGAGTTTGGTCCGCGGGGGTTGCGGGCTTTGGAGAGCCACGGGGTGCGGCAGCTTTTGCTGGGTAGGGCGAAGCGCGGCGCGCTGGCAGCGCCGTCGCCAAGGTCAAACCCGGTCAGAACGCGGCCAGTCCATGCGGCCAGCCGCCCACATCGAGCCAAGCCCTGTTGGTCGACAAACCCCCCAACCACCCCACCTTCAGCTCCAGATCGTACCCCAGGTTGCGCTTCATCCAGTCCTCCCAGGGAACGCGCCCTGTTTTGGATTTTGGATCGCGCGTGCGCCCCCTTTGCATTGGGCGTCCTCGCAGTCTTTGCAACGGCCGGTGCTGCTCGCGGCGCCGCGCGCGCGCGCATGCCCTAAAATGCGCCGCGGCGCATGCAAACCCTTGTGCACGCATGCGCTCGCATGCGCTCGCATGGGCTCGCATGCGCTCGCATGCGCAAGCAGGTGCGATCGCGCCCGCGCCCCCCCCCCCCCCCGCACCTGGCATGAGCGTCTGCCAGCGGCGCTGGTAGTGCAGCGAAAAGTGCTCCGGCAGGCGCATGTCCCACTTGTGGAGGTTGGCGTGCAGGAAGAGGGCAAAGCCGCGGGAGTCGTGCTGCCGCGCAGTTTTTTTGGTTTCGTTGGGGGTGGAGGGGTCGGCGCTGACAGCGTCGAGCGGCTCGGCGTCGGCGTCGGCGCGGGGTCGACCCCGAGGCAGTTTCAGGCCTTTAGCGCAGCCGCAGGCGGTGGCAGCAGGCCAGCCCGAGCCAGCCACGGGTGTGGAAGCAAGCAGGCCGCAACCGCCGCGCCGCGCGATCGGGGCCGTGGGCCGACTGCCACTGCCACCCCCCCCCCCACAAACAAACACCCGCACCTGCACCATCGTGTTGCCGGTGAACTCGTCCCTGCAGAGGTGGGTGCGGGGGCTGCAGGCCATGGACGTGCCTGCTCGGGGGTTGGGGGCGGTTTTGTTTGCGAGGTCTGTTGCGCGCTGCGCGGCGCCTAGCTCGTCACACGCACAAGCAGCTGCAGAGCATGTGTGCCCCTTTTCCGCACACGCACACACGCCAAAAGCGCACACAGGCAGACCCCCATCCCCCCATCCACCCCCCCACCCCCCCCACCCGTCGTCCCCAGTGCCGCGGGGGGCGCCGGCATTACGTAAAACTCCTCCCCCGCCGCAGCCATGCCGTAGGCAAAGGTCTCCTTGTCGCCCTTGCCGAGGAAGCAGGTGAACACCTCGTACCTTTTTTTTGGTTTGGGGATTTGATTTGGGTTGTTTGGGGTTTGGGGTTTGGGTTGTTTGGGGTTTGATTGTTTGGGGGTTGTGCCACTGGGGTTGGGGGTTGGCAGGAGGGCGGGCGGAGCACACAGGCGCTTGCTGGCTGCGAGGCGTTGCAGCCGGCTGGCTGGCAAAGCAGCATCGCAAACACTTCGAACCGGCCCGCGCCCACGCGCCCCCCGCCCCCCACCAAAAGTTCGGGTGCGCGTTGAACCACAGCGCCGCCGCCAGCCCCCGCCAGTGGCGCCGCTTGTCTAGCGCCATCTGGCCGCTCTCAAAGGACCCGGGGAACCAGCGGGCGCGGGGCACGCCCAGCATCTCCTCCGCCTTTGGGGGGGGGTGTTTGGGGGGGGGGGGTGAATTGGGGGTGTTGGGGGGGTGTTTGGGGGGGTGTTAGGGGGTGTTGGGGGGGTGAATTGGGGGTGTTTGAGGGGGTGTGTGAAGGGTTGGGTTGGGCGTTTGGGGGTGGTTAGTGGGTTTGGTGGGTTCCTTGGCGCCGCGCGCAGGAATGCTCCAAATGCACGCGCTCTCACCGCAGAGCCCCCCCCAAAGCCTCCCCCCGCAAAAGACCCCAGCCCCCCCAAACAAACAAACAAACAAACAAACAAACAAACAAACAAACAAACACACAAACAAACAAACAAACAAACAAACAAACAAACAA
>BDRX01000128.1:5608-67275 GCA_003203535.1 Raphidocelis subcapitata | reverse complement strand
CAACAGGGGGGCCCAAATGCATAATCAGACGCTGCGCGCTGCGCAGCACGCATGCATGCACACAGGTGGCTGCACACGCGCACCGGCACGCACGCACGCACGCACGCACGCACGCATGCACACACGCACGCACACACGCGCACCGGCACGCACGCACGCACGCACGCACGCATGCACCCAATCCAGCACACCCAAACAAGCAAACACACAAACAAACAAACAAACAAACAAACAAACAAACAAACAAACAAACAAACAAACAAACAAACAAACAAACAAACAAACAAACAAACAAACAAACAAACAAACAAACAAACAAACAAACAAACCTAAACCAACCTGCGGCGCCACCGTGTTGTCCCAGAGGTCCTGCCACAGCAGCGCCCCAGTGGCGTTGAACTCGGGCGCGTCCAGCAGGGGGGCGGGGTCGCGCAGGGGGACGTTGTCGGCGTCCAAAAAGATGACCTGGGGGAGGAAGGTTGAGGGGGGGGAGCCATTTGGGGGGGCTGCGGGTGCCGTTTGTTGATTGGCTGCTTGCTGGTGCGCGGGTTTGTTCTTTTTTGGGGGGGTGGGGGTGTCGGGGTTTTTGGTTTGGGGTGAGGCCGTCTTTTTTGTGTCCGGATGCTTTGGGGCGTTCGAATGCGGATGACTGCGCCGACACCCCCGCGCCCGCCCGCCTACCCACCTGCTCGAAACGCGACAGCACCACCGCCGCCGCTTTCAGCGCAAAGCGCTCCACGCCGCCGCCGCCGCTTTTCTTGGCCTTTTTCCCGCCCTCTTTGCCGCCCCCGTGCTCGCCGCCGCCCCCCGGGCCCGCCTCGTCCACCGAGCCGCCGCCGGCGGGCGGCGCCTGCGCTAGGGGCCTGCGCGGCGGGGCGGTTGCGCCGCGCGCGGGGGCGCACTTGGCTGTATGTGACGTGCACGTACGGCTCTACTACCAGCGCTGCGCACAAAAACGGAGCCAAGCAGGCTGTGTCGGGCGCTGCCAGCAGCGGCGGCCGGCGCAGGAGCAGCGCTCGGCGAATCCAACCGGCCGCGCGCCGCAAGCGGCAGCGGGCGGGCAGCGCCGCGGCGCCAACCGAGCTCAGCGCGGCCCGGGCAACCCCCCAAAGCCGCCGGCGGCCCGGCCGGCGGCGGCTGCTCACCCAAAGTCGAGCTTGCGGCACGCCGCGCCGAGCCTGGCAAAGCTTTCGACGACGGGCGGCGGGGGGAAGTCGTCCGGTGGGAACCAAAGCTCCACGGGCAGGCGGCAGCCTGCGGTTTTGGGGCGGTTGGGGGGGGGGCGTTGTCGACGGCGCGTCTCGTCGCTTGCGTGCGGCAGCGCGCCGGGCACGGCGCGCGTGCGGCGTTTGCAGCGCCGTGCGGTCGTGCGGCCGCTGCCTGGGCGCCCGCGGCTGGGAGCCAAGAGGTGCGTGCGCCGCCCCGTTTGCCAGACTGCTGGCACGTCCGCGACCCAGCTCCCAGAGCCAATGAAAAAGGGCGCTGGCAAGTTGAGAACAAAAGCGAGCGGCAAGTTGAGAAAAACAGCGAGCGGCAGGTGAGAAACAAAGCGGGCGCGCACCCAGGTGGCGCAGCTGGTGCACCAGCAGCCAGGCAGGCACGAGGTACTTGACCCCCCCGCCCACTGTCACCACGCCCCGCCCCGAAAATGCGCCTTCGGGGTAGGGCGGGGCGGACCTCAGGAGGGAGTCCAGCTGGCTGCGCACCAACGCGACGGTGGCGCTGCGGTTTATATTTGGGGGGGGCGTGGGGGCTGACTAAGCTTACGAGGCGAGTGATGGGGGGCCGCGGCCAGGGTTTGGAGGATTGGGCTGCATTGTTGTCTGTGAGGGGCGGGGCACGCCGGGGTGAATTCCCTGGCTTGGTCTTGACACACTCAACAGGCATGCAGGGCAGCGCCAAGCAAAGCAAAGCAAAGCAAAGCAAAGCAAAGCAAAGCAAAGCAAAGCAAAGCAAAGCACAGCAAAGCAAAGCAAAGCAAAGCAAAGCAAAGCAAAGCAAAGCAAAGCAAAGCAAAGCAAAGCAGCGCAAACAAAGCAAAGCAAGGACAGAAGATCAAGGACAGAAAGGGTTCATGGCGCGCACCCCGATATCCGCCTCCCCTCGCGCACAAAGTCGCGCGTCGAATCGCGCACCCCCGGCACCGTCGCGCCGCGGATGCCTGCGGCGGCGCGGGAGGCGGGGGGGCAGGGTGAAGCGCGGCGCTGTTGGCGGCAGCGGCCGCGGCAGCGTGCTTCAGGGCGATGCAAAAGCCTAGCTGCTGCCGCTTTGCGCTGCGGCCCGTCCTCTCTCCCCCACGCGCCCGCCCAACCCCCACGCACCACCCCAAGCAAACCCCCCAAACCCGCCCACCGTGCCGCTGGATGGCATCGCGCACGGCCTGCCACGCCGGCGCCGCGCGCGCGCGGGCAGCTTCCAGGTCCGGCGCCCAGTCAGCGCCCAGCTTAGTCAGGCCCCGCAGGAAGCTGTCCGGGTTGTAGGGCACTGGGGACCGGGGGCAGGCGAGCGGTGGGGCCGCGGGGAGGGATGCGAAAGCCTGGCACAAACTGCTTTCCTCCCAAAGCTAAACCCGACCAGCCACCAAAGCCCCCACACCCCGGGCGCCACTCCCCGACCACAAACCCCCCACCCCTTGACAACCAACCGCCGCCCACCGTCGTACGGGCAGGATATGGGCGCGGGCAGGGCCAGGCCGTCTATTGGGTTGAAGGCCAGCTCAGCGCACTTTTGGCGGCACGTGAAGCGCTTTGGGCCGCAGGTCACCCTGCGTGCCGCGGAAAAAGGCGGCGAGCGGGGCGCGCGGGGCGGGGGGCTTGAAAACCGCCCGGCGGCCGCCGCGCCGAGGGCCCGCCGTTTTGTTAAAGCCACGGCCCGCCTGCACGCTGCACTGTCTGCCGATTAACCGCTGGCGCCGGCACTCGAATTACTCACCCCCCCCCTCAAAAACCCCCCACCTGGCGGTTGTGATGTTGCCCTCGCACAGGCAGTACCCGCTGATCTGGGGGATGATCACGTCATCGCATCCCTTGTCACCGCCCTCGTACCGCCTGGCAAAGGGGTGGCAGTAAAAGGTCTCCCGCCACCCGACGCACCGCCGCGCGCCCGGCAGGCCGGCGCGCGCCGCCGGCGCGGCGCCCTGCCGCGGCCACGCGCGCGCGAGCGCGGAGAGAAGCAGCAGCAGCAGCGCCAGCCAGGGAACGACGACGAGCGCCGCGCGCGGGGCGCGGCGGAGGCGCTCGCGCCAGGAGGGGCGCGGCGGCTTGCGCGCGGCGGCGCCGTCGGCGGCGGCGGGCCATGGGGCGGCGTGGCTGGGCAGTCGCAAGTGCCGGGTACCGCCGCCGCCGCCGCTGCGGTGCGGCAGCCGCCGCCCGCCCCCTGCCATGGTGCCAGGCAAGCCTTCAGCCGCGCCCGGGTGCGCAGACCGGGGCCGGGGGCGCGGGCTTCGCGGGGCGCGGCTGGCGGCAGCACGCACGCCGCGCGCCGCCGAGCGCGCCTGCCGGCTGCTGCGGAGCACCCCTCAGCCCCAGCAGCCGTCGAATGGCTATATACGGTGCAGCCGATCCCGCATCGCCACTTTCCAACGTGGGTTGCGCTCGCGGTGCGCGGGGGCTGCTGAGGGGTCGCGGGCCTCGCCCGAACGCGCAAAGACCAGAGCCAGCGGCGAGCACAATTGCGTATGCACCAGCAATGGGGCTGCATCAAGCGTGCGACGGAGGTCCGGCGGCGCAGCGACACCGCGCGGGCAGCCCGGTGGCGGCTGCGCCCTGGCTGCGCCTTATGGCTCGGCAGCCGCTTGGCGCCGTGCGCCTGCTTCATTGCTGCCCAAACGCCGCACCAGCGCAGCTGCTGGGCGCGCCATGCTTGGATCGCGCCAGGATCGCGCGCCCCGCCGTGGAAACGCGCCGGTACAGCCACCCCCCGCCCCCCGCCCCCTTCACCCTCACCACGCGCAGGGCCCTGAGGGGCTTCGCGCGCCCGGGCAGCCCACAAAGCAGCCCACAAAAGGAGCCGCCTCTGGACCTTGACTCACTCACGGCGGGGCCGGCCATCCTCCCGCCCCTCCTGCGCCGCCCGCCGCCTCGCGGCCGCCGCTGCCCCCTGCCGACCCACCGCGGCCGCAGACTGGCCTAGGCATATAGAACTTCTACTTGGCGGCGGTGGTTTCGGGGCCGAATGAGCCCCGCCGGCCGCGATCAGCGCTGACGCACCGTCGCCTGTGTCAAGCCGCGGGTGGCGCCAGCTGGGGTGTGCTGAGCGCAGGGTGCCGGGCACGAGCACGGGCTTGCATCGGCCCCTCCCTGTGTGTTCAGGCTCCACAACCAAACCCGTCGACCTCGCTGACACCTCGGTCGGCCGTTTCCCGCGTTAGCGCGCCTTGCCAACAGTTCCGGCGCCATGGGCCTCGGCCAGTCGAAGGAGGCTCCCAAGCCCGCCCCCAAGAAGGTGAGCCTTTCCATGCGCTTCAAGGCGGCGCTTTCGTTGCAGCGGGGCGCGGGCAAACGGGGGCGAATCAGCGCCCGGGACCGGGCCTCACCCCTGCCGACTGGCAACCGCGGCCCGGCCGCCAGGAACGCATCAGCCCGGCCAGAACGAAACATCAGCCTCTTGTCACCGGCTTTGCCGGTCGCGGGGGCCCCGGGGCCGCTGTCTGCAGGGGCGCCGCCCCGCCGGAGCGCCGCCCCGTCCGCGGTGCCAGAGCCTGAACCCTGGGCGCCACCCCCGCCGCGCGCCGCCGCCGCCCGCAGGAGGAGAAGAAGGAGGAGGGTGGCTTCCTCAGCTTCCTCTTCGGCAAGAAGGTGCGCGCCGAGCGCGGCCCCGCGCCCCGCGCGCCCCCATCCTTGGACGCCGCGCCGCCGCCGCCGCCCTCGCGGCGTCCCCTCGCGCCCCCGCCCGCACCCGCCCCTCACCCCCGCCCCCTCCCCGTCCGGCCCGCCCCCCGCCCCCCCCAGGCCCCCGTCAAGGCCCCCGAGCCGGTCGAGGAGGAGTGCAAGCTGAAGGAGGCCCTCCCCATTGTGGGCGTGGTCGTGCTGGTCGCCGCCATTGGCAGCTACCTCTGGAAGAAGAAGCCGTGGAAGAAGAGCGAGTAAAGCCCCGCTTCGGGACCAAGCCGAGCCGCGGCCCGGCGCGCGCCGGCGCGCGCGCGCGCGCGCGCGCGGGCCTCGGGCGGGGCCCGCGCGGCCCCGCCGCCCGCGCGCGCGCGCGCGCCCCGTCGGCGCGCGCCGGGCCCGGCCGGCGCTGCGCCTTTGTTGCAAACGCCTGCGATGGACCCGCATGAGCGCACGACATGAGGGCAGGGGCACCCGCCCCCCACTCCCGAATGTCCCCCTCCTCCCAATTGACGCATGGCATGGCTCTGTAACCTCCTTTGGTGGAATCTGGGCTTGGATCCCAGCTGGGATCCCAGCCTCACAGCCAGCCTCACAGCGAGAAGTTGACTTACACAACAAAGCAAGGCGTTGGGGTCGTGGGCGGTGCTGTGGGGGGCGGGGGCTTGAAGGAAAGCACTAGGGGAGGCGGCCGGCGGCCGGCCGGGCGCGCGCGTTGGGGGGTGGAAGCAAGAGCCTGGGAGGGGTGGACGGCGGCTAGGGCTGCGCTGCGCATGGGGGCGCGAGGGGCGCGGTGCATTGCACATGCGGCCGCGCATCAAAGGAGCGCGCCGGTTGTGGGCGTGCGCGGGCAGGCCACGCCAAGGGTTGAAGGGGCGGCCGCGCAGCCGGGGCGCGCGCGCCGCGGCGGGCGGCAATCTGCCGGGGTTGCGGCGGCAGTGGCGGCGGCGGCGGTGGCGGCGGCGGCGGCGGCCAGCCCAAGGGGTGCGCACGGGGGCGCTCGCGGGGGGAGGGCGCATTCTGTGGGGGGTGCAGCCTGCCTAGCTTTGTGCAAAGCCGGCCTCGTTTTCGTGGCTATGTCCAATGCGCGGGCTCTTCTTGGCGGCGCAACGGGTGGGGAGTGTACACTGTGTGGCAGCGAGGGCCCTCGGGGGGGCGAGGGCCTGGCGCGCATGCAAAGGGGTTGGGGGCAGTGATCTTGGGTGGGGGCGGTTGGGGCCGCAGAGGCGGGGCCGGGGGCGGGGGCGGGGGAAGGGCGTGCGCTGCGGAGGGGCGTAGCAAAAAGGTTTGGCCCCCCGCCGCGGCATACACGCGCGCGCGCGCCACATCCTGCTGGCGCCCTCGCAAGGGGGGCGCCCAACCTCTCGGCGCGTGCGCGCGCGCGGGCCATGCAAAAACTTGGGGGCGGTCGGCGCTCCATTTGCGTGGGGCGCGCGGGAGGGGGCGCGGGAGGGCGCCTGGGTTCTGCGGTACAACGGGGCGCCGATCGCCGCCCGGCCCGCGGCCGCGGGGGGCGGTGCGGGCCGGGGCGGCGGCGCGGCGCGAGAGGGGGCCGGTCGCGGGCGCGCGTGCGGGCCTGTGGGCCGGGGCCCCGCGGCGGCGGCCGCCTCACAGCCAGCCCACGCGGTCGCTGTCGCTGAGCGCGCGCCACAGCTGCTGCGCCGGCGTCGCGGCGACGTCGGCGACGGTCGCCTGCGGCAGCAGGCCCCACACGCCGCCGCGCAGCTCGCCCTCCAGCTGGCCGGGCGCCCACGCGCAAACCCCGTGGTACACGCGCACCCGCTGCAGCGCCGGCGGCAGCGCCTTGGCCGCCGCCGCCGGCGCCGCGGCCGCCGGCGCCGTGGCGGCCGTGCCGCCCGGCGGCGCGGCCGCGCCGCGGGCGCGCGCGGGGCCGCGGGGCGCGGCGGCGGCGGGGGCGGGGGGCTGCTGCAGGCGGGCCAGGAGCTCTTCCAGGGAGCCGCCCTGGTATAGCCCCGCGCCCGCCAGCGCCGCGCGCTGCTGCTCGTGCCGCGCCAGCCCGCCCAGCGGCGCGTGGTGGCGCCGCAGCAGCGCGGCTGCCGCGAGCGCGGCGGCCGCCGCGGCGAACTTGCCGCGGACCGCGGCGGCCCAGTGCTGCCGCGGCGCGGGCGGCGCGAGCGCGCCCGCGGGCGCGCCGGCGCCGGCGGCGGCGGCTGGCGCCGGCCCCAGCAGCTGCGACGCGCCGGGCACGCCCGCCAGGTGGTGCAGCACAACCAGCGCCTCGGACGCCCCGCCGCGCCCCGCGCCGCCCCGCCGCCCCGCGCCGCCGGCCCCGCCCGGCCCCGCGCCCGCCGCGCCCGCCGCGGCGCGCGCGCCGACGGGGCCGCCGACGTGGTGGCTCACCGCGCCGCGCGGCGGCGCCGCGGCGGCGCCGCCGGCGCCGGCCGCCGCCTCGGGCCGCGCCAGCGCGCGCGCGGCGTCGGGGGCGGCGTCCATTGGCTGCGTGAGCATGACGCCCTTTGTGCCGTGGCGGCCCTGCTCCGTCACCATCACAACGCTGCGGCCGAAGAGGGAGCCGTCCAGGCCCTGGCCGGCGACCAGCAGGCTGCCGGGCTGCAGGCCCTCCACGGGCGCGCCGTACCTGCGGGGGTGGAGATGGGGCGGGGGGATTGGGATGGGGAGCCAAAAGGGTGTGTCATGCGCGCGTGTGCGTGCGTGAGCGGTTGCTTGTGTGTCGGGGGCTGGGCTGTTGCGGGCCGGCGGGCAGGGGTTTGCTTGTGCCACAGCAAGCGGCCATTCCAATCCAGGTGCCCACGCCAGGCCCCCCCCCAATTCCCTCTCGAGTTGGCAACTCGAGGTGCGCCCCCCTTCCCCCCTCACACACACACACCTGACGATGGACAGGCCGAATTGGCCGATGGTGTCTGTGCGCACCACCAGGCGCAGCCCGCGCGCGTAGAGCGCGCCGAGCACCACCACGACCGAAAGCAGCAGCAGCCCCGCCAGCGCCTGGCTGCGGGTGGACAGCAGCAGCAGCACGAGGAGCGCGAGGTGCACCGAGGGGGGGCCCGACAGCGCAAACGCGAGGGCCGAGGCGAAGAGGGGGCCGGACAGCGCCCTGGCGCCGGAGATGAGGTGGCGCCAGGGCTGGGGGGGAGGGGGAGGGGAGGGGGGCGGCGGGGCGGCGCGGGCGGCGTGGGCTGGGCTTGGGGCGCGGCGCGGGCGCGGCGAGCCGGGCCGCGCCGGCGCGGTTCGGGCGCAGGCGCCAACGGGGGCGGGGGCGGGGGCAGGCGAGGGGAGGCCGGAGCTCACGTTGGGGCGGGGCGGGGAGGTGGTGTAGCGCGTGCTGCAAAGGGGGGGGAGTTTGTTTTGGGGCGAAGGGGGGTTGATGGCGCGTGAGGGTGTCGGTCCTCCAAGGCAGGGCCTGCCCTGCGCCTGTGCCACCGCCGAGCAAGGCGCGAGGGAGAAGCGCGCGCGCAGCGGGGGTGCTTTGCGTGGCGATCGGCCCGCGCGTGCGTGCCCCCCCCCCCTTTTCTTTCGCACCGGCATACGCTGCAGGTGTAGGCGCGCTCGTCATTCGGGTTCCCCATCTTCAGCACGCTGGTCTGCCATTTGCGCAGGCAGCCGGGGTGGACGTAGCGCAGCGTGCCCTTGCACTGCGGAGTTTTTTTGGGGAGGGGGGGGGGGGGTTTGGGGGGTGTGGAGGTTTTGGGGTGGTGTGGGGAGGTTGCGCCGCGCGCAGCAAAGCGGAGCATCCGCACGGAAAGGCTCCAACCCCGGGGCGCCCGCGCGCAAAACGGCGGCGCGCCCGCGGCAGGGGGCGGGGCCGTACGGACAGCAGCGGCGGCGCGGCGCGGCGCGGCGCGGCGCACCATCCGACCGGCAGCGCGCCCTCCGGCATGGCCACCTCCAGCGCGCCGCTCTCCCGGTCCATCCCCGGGTTGGCGCCCGCCAGCGCGGCCAGCCAGCGCCGCAGGCCGTCCGGCCCGAGGCCGCCGCCGGGCTCGAGGCGCAGCGCCTGGAAACGGATTTCGAGCCGCCGCTCAGACACTGCGGGCGCCGGGGGGCGCGGGCGGAGGGGAGAGAGGGTTTTTGTGATACGTGTGGGCGGGGCGAGAGGGTTGACGGGCCGGCGGCGCCCAGTGAAACCGGGCGCAAAGCGGCGCGGCCGTGGCCGGGGCCGGCCAGGGGGGAGCAGCCTGCCGCGTGGTCTGGGGCGCGCGGCGGCGCGGCGCGAGCGCCCGTGCGCACGCTCAAGCGCGCCCACCCGGTGTGTATGTCGCAATCGCGTGGCTGACGCCCTCCACGCCCGCCTCCTCCAGCCTCAGCGGGGTCGATATGACGTAAGTGTTGTCCCGCCCGAAGCGGGGGCCCTTGAACACGCGCGCCGCGTCGCCGCCGGTGGGGCGGACGGGGAGGGAGGCTGGCTGGTAGAGCCCAAAGGACAGCGCAGAAAGGGGGATGGGCGCGTCGCCGCTGAGCCTGTGCGTTTGCGATTCGCAAAAGGGGGGGTGGCGGGTGGCTGTCGGGTCTTCTGCAGCGCACCAGGGGGGGCCTGCCGCCCGCGCCCCGCGCGCCTGCGAGCGCTGCGCCGGCGCGCTGCCGCCACGGCAGGCAGGGTCCGCACCCGCCGCGCACCGCCGCGCGCCGCCGCGCGCCGCCGCCGCGGTCGCGGCCGCCCCGAAACGCCCCCCGCCCCTCACATTTTGGTCATGCGCCCCGCCAGCGTGAAGCCCTCAAAGGTGCCGTCGTTGAGCGCGGGGTCCACCCTGTCCGCGCCCGCGGCCGCCGACAGCGCGCGCACCGCCTCGATCTCGGCGTCGATCTCGGACTGCGGCGCGCCGCCGGTCTTGAGGGCCACCAGCGCCTCGAGGCCGGCGGCCAGCGCGGCGGCGGCGGCGGGGTCGCGCGCGGCGGCGGCCTGCGGGCGGGCGGTGCGTGGATTTCGGCGCGCGGGGGCGTCGCGCATGCACGCGACGGCGCATGCGACGGCGCGCTCTTGCGGTCGGGTTGCTGGGACAGCGTGCATACGCCCGGCGCGCGCCCGCACCCGAACGGCGTGCCGCTGCGGGCTGCAGCTCGTGCGCCGCGCCGCGGAGGCAGCGGCACCACCGGCTGGCGCGGGGCGGCGACAGCGGCGCCCAGTGTGGGTCGCTGCCTGCCGAGCGCTGCTGGTGCGTTGCAGCATTCCGCTAGAGTGCATTGCGCCCGTCGCCGAGTGCTGCCGAGTGCTGCCGCGACGGGGTCTCCCTGGAAGGAGTCCCAATGACCCGCGCTGCGCGTGAATTCGGCCTCTGCGGTGTGGTTTAAAGGCTTGCTCGCAACGATCACCAGTCCCTCGCGGCGCCTGTTAGCGCGGCGGCGGCGGCGGCGGGCGGGCGGCGAGTGCCGCTGCGCCGCGGGTTCCCCAGCGCACAGGTGCCCCCGGCGTGGGTGGGATCGAGCAGCCTATCGGGGTTGGGATCGCAAGCTCATACACCTTGTCCAGGCCGACCTCGCCGGCGCTAGGTCCAGCGCTGCCAGCTGCCGGCAGTCCTGCGGCAGACCAAGCAACGCACCAACGCACCATCCTTTTGCGCACTCATCTGCCCAAGGCATACTTGTTCAATCGATCGAGCTCCCTTGTTCAATCCGTATCTGCTGTCTGCCCCCCAGGCGCCCTCAAAAGCGTCCGCTGACAGACACAGACAAGCACGCGCCCCAACCCGGCCAGCGCCGCGCTCAGGCTGCCCCGGCGGGCCTTCAAACGATTCTTCGCTCCTACTAGCGACATCTGAGGTGGGCAGCGTGGGCCGCGAGCGTGCTCCGGCCGCGTTTCTGCGTCGGGGATTCTCGGGTTGACCACCGGCTCGCGCGTTAGACCGCGAGGCAGCCGGGCCAATAAGCTGCGCGTACGCAAGCTCCCAGGGGCCGCAGCGCGAGGGGACCGATCGCGGCTGGCCGCGGACCCAGCTGCGCGCAGCACCGGGGCGCGCATCTGCCCGCGTGCAGCGGTGCCCGTGCCGCCGCCGTGCCGCTGCACCACACGCCGCCCTGACACGCTCGCCACCCTCAAACCCGTGCCCTCACAGCCCTTGAGCCATGGGGCTGGCATCGTACGCTGCCGGCGTGGCGCTGCACTTCGTCGGCCGCCCCGCCGCCGAGGTGCTGGGCGTGTGCACCTCCACCGCGCTGTGCCTGTACTCGGCCCCGTTGGACACGTTCGGGTATTATTCTGAACATCGCATAAGGTGCGCGCACCCCTTTTCGTTCCTGGTGCTTTTGGCCGCAATGCTGCCCACCTGCTTCGTGCCGCTGAGTCGCGTGCCGCCCCAACCCCGGGTTTGTCGCTGCTCCACTCAGTGGCTCTCCCAACCCCCACCGCCCCCGCCCCCCTCCCTTTCCCGCAGTGCGGGGCGCACGCTCGCCGAGTACCACAAGGCGCTCTCCCCCTCCAAGCCGCTCGCCCCGGGTGAGATGATGTGGCCGCCGACGCCCAGCATGGTCCCAAAGTCTGCGCAGCCGCGCGCGTACTACAAGCAGGACGGGTCATCCAAGGCGGCGCCCGGGAGCGGGGGCGCGCTCCCGCAGCAGCCGCAGCCCCAGCAGGTGGAGGGGGGACAGAGCAAATCGACGGTGGCCGAGCAGCAGGCCAAGCAGGCGCCCGACGACGGGGCGTGCTGGATTGAGCTCGCACCGGCCGACCTCACCAAGGTGATGCGCGGCAGCGCCACCCTGGACTGGGAAGCCCACAAGGCCCAGTCCGCCATCCGCGCCGCCGCGCTGCGCTCCAAGGCGGCGGCAGAGCGCCGCGCCGCCGGCGGGCCCAACGAGGACCTGCTGGCGGCGCTGGCTGCGCGCCGCGCCGCTTTTGAGGCGCAGCAGGGCGGCGGCGGCGGGGGCGGGGCGTACGTGGTCGTGGCCCCGGCGGAGCGCGACGCGCTGCTGGCCGCCGCGCGCCTCAAGGCTGCTGCGGCGGCGGCGCGCATCCAGAGCCCCTCGGCAGCGTTTGTGCAGGTGCGTGGCCGCGCGGGGCTTGGGCGCGGCGGGCCTGTCGCTGGTCAAACGCGGTCAAACCCTCTCAGCGCTGCCACTGTGCCGGCTGCACAGAAATGCCCCTCACGCATGGCCCACCCCCCGCGCCGAAACGCGCCGCACGCAGGCTTACTACACCGAGCTGGCCGCTGAGGGAGAGGAGGACGGCTGCGAGGGCGGCTTTGGCGGCGAGGGGGCGGCGCCAGGCGAGGCGTGCCTGCTGGGCGGCGGCGACGATGGCTGCGAGGAGGGGGACGAGCCCGAGCCCGAGTGGGCTTGAAGGCGGAGGGGGCTGCAAATCAAGCGCGTGTTGGGATTTGGGGGTGACTTGTTGTTTGACCTGGCCCGCCAGGTTTTGTGGACGACGGCTTGCGGCAGGCTGGTGCTGAGACTGCCCGGCCGAGGTGGCGCGTGCGAAGTGAAAGTGGCTGGCGGTTCCGACTCGGCCGTTTTAACAACCTGATGGCTTTGCAATCTGCAAAGGCTGGTCCCCAAAAGAGTAAAAAAAGCAAACGCTCCGTACGGTAACATCCTGCTGGGGGCAGCAAAACAATTCAGGTGTGGCTGCAAACGCCGCCTCAAACGTCCCCGCTGCCGCCACCACCGCCGTCGCCAGCGCCGTCACCGCGCCTGCCGCAACCACCGCCGCCGAAGCGCGCCACCACGCCACCGAGGCTGCACCTGCCCAGCAGCTCCCGCCAGTCCTCGGCGCTCTCGCAGCGCTCGCCCTCAAGCGCGGCCAGCAGCTCCCCCGCGGCGTCTGCGAGCGCGTTGAAGAGCTCTCCTGTCATCTTCATGTTGGCGGTGTAGTTGGCAGAGGGGTCTGGCCGCCGCAGGGGGAGGGAGGGAGAGGAGGCGGCGGGCGCGGGGTTTGGGGGTCCGCGTTCGGTCGGGGGGCTGAGTTGGTTGTTGCGGTGTTGCCTGTTGCCGCGCTCAGTTGCCTCGCACTGCACGCAGTACAACGAGCAGCCGCCACCCAACGACTCCGCTGCCATGGCCCCGCCTCAGTCGGCGGTCGCGCCCCACTTGCAAGCCGGCCGACCATCCCCCCGGGCACCCGCCAGCCCGCCCGGCGGCCCACCCGCGGGGTTGAGTATGATGGGAGTGAAGGGCCTCTCCGCGGGCTCCCACGCCACGGGTCCCTCCCCGCCGTACCACACCGGCGCATAAATCGGCTCTGCATTGCCCGGCCGCAGCCGGTCCCCCATGAGCCGCAGCGCGGCGGCAAACGCGTCCAGCGGGCGCCCCACGTGCTCAAACGGGCCGGCACGTCCCTCGGGCAGCAGGGGGTCGACCAGCCGCCCCCGGCCCGCGGCGGCCATTACTATGACCTCGCAGGCGGCACCGGTGAAGTCCCCCGCGTCGTCCGCGCCGCGCGGCCCGAGGCTGACGCCGTGCCCGCCGAAGCTGCGCCACGCCTTGAGCGCGCGCATCGCGGCGCGCAGCTGGGGGCGCTGCGCTTTGACGAGCTCAACCTCGGAGCCCGTGACCTGCAGCGTGCGCGCCGCGCCGGCGCCGTCGCGGGGCGGGTAGCAGCCCCGCGCGTCGCGCCCGGCCAGCAGCGGCGGCAGCAGCGCGCCGTGGCGGCCTTTCCAGGTGGTGGCGCGCGCGGAGGGCACGGCCGGGACCGGGGTGAGGTCCATCTGAAGGGGGGGCAGCGCGGCGGCGCCGGCGGGGGCCCAGCTGCGCGTGGCCAGAGCGGCTGGTGGCAGCTCGAAGCTCACGTGCCTGCAGTTTGGGGGGTGGGGTTTTTTTGGGGGGGGGGGCATGGCGCGCTGAGGCAGGGTTTCATGCTCTGGCCAGCTGGCGTTGCAGCGTTGACCTGCGGCCGCAGCCGCAGCACGCATGATTGCGCCCAGCATGCATGCACGGCCATGCGCTCGCATGCATGCAGTGCAGCCGGCCAGCCGGCGATCGAGCCGCTGCTGCAGCGCGCCCCTCGCTGCGCAGCCGTGCCCCCAACTGCAGCACGTCCACGCACTTGAGCGGCCGCGCCTTGCCCTCCACCCAGCCTGCCTCGGTCAGCTTGCGTGTGGCGCAGGCCATCGCGTGGCGCAGCGCCAGCTCCCCGGCGCCCTCGCTGTGGGCGACCAGCACGATCAGATCGACGTCGTGGCTGCGGCGCGGGGGGCGGCGTTTGAACGGTGCGGTCAGCAGCTGCTGCAGTGGGACGCACTCAAGTCCGGCCTCGCTCAGACTGGGGGCAAGCATTCACTGTTGCGCTATACAGCAGCCTGCTGAGGCTGGGCCTGCAGCCGGCCGTCCCACCCAGCAGCGCACGCACAGGCCCGCTCCGGCCCCGCTCGCCTGCCGGGCAGGTGCGTGTTCTTGGCGGTGCTGCCGCCGCGGATAACGGCATCAAAGGTGTAGTGGCAGCTGCCGCCGCCGCTGCGTTGATCTCCCAACAGGAGACGGTTCACCTCATCCGTCACGCCGCGCACCATCTCCCGAGTGCCCTCCTCTGGCTCCAGCCGTTTGACCAGAGCCTCAAAGCCATCGTGCATGTGGCCACTGAAGCAGCTGCCGCCGTTGCAGTAGCTGCTGCTGCCGCCGTTACCGATGCTGCTGCCGCCGCCCAGTGCATCGGCGTCGCTGCAGTTGCCGGCTGCCTCGGCGGCGCTGACGCTGTTGGCTGCCTCGGCAGCGCCGCTGCTGCTGGCCGTGTGCGTGCCGCCGCCGCTGCTGCCGGCCGCCGCGGCGCCGGCGCCGCTGGCGGCCTCTTGCTGGCCGCCCGCCGTCCCCCTTTGCCGCAGCGCCGAGCGCGCGTCGGCGACAAACGGCGGCAGCTCAAGCGTTGCGCCGTCGGAACCCAGCCATTTGATCGGCGGCCGCCGCCTCGCGGGCTCCCCTGATTTGGTTTTTATCAGAATCGCTGAAAATGGGTAAAAGCTGTACGAGCCTGCCTCCGCCTGCGCTCTGACATTCCTCGCAGCCCCATTCTTGGGCTTGTAGAACGCCACGCACGGCATCGACGCGCCCCTGCCGGGCCCGAGGCCAATGCTGCAGTGCTGCCCTGCCCAGTACTGCGCCACGCTGACCTCCCCCCCGCCGCCGTTGGGGCAAAAGGTGATGGCGGAGGCCGGGCGCGGGTCAACAAACGCGGCAAACGTGCCGATTTTGCAATCGTCGCTGCGGTTCCGGATCTTGTCTGCAGTATCGTAGCCGCGCAGCTTTGCGCCGCGCAGCTCCGCGTTGACCAGGTCAAACGTCTCCGCGTCCCAGGGGCACGTCAACGCCGCCGCGGGAACGCCCAGCCGCGCGGCCAGCCATTCGGCCAGTGGCTCGAGCTGGGTGGCGGCGGCATCGGGCGCGGCGGCATCGGGCGCGGCGGCCGCAGAGGGCGCGGCGGGCGCAGCGCCGCCAGCCTGCTGCGCTGATGGCGGCGCGTCGCGCGCCGCCGCCGTGGCAGCAGGGCCCGCCTCGGTTGGACCGGCCAACGGCGCTGGCGGCGCCGGCGGCGGCGCGTCGGGCCGCAGCCGCCGGGGTGCAGACGCAGCATCGCCGGGTGGCGGGGAGGGCGGGACGTCGCCGGCTGCGGCCTGCGCGCCGCGCCGCCGCCGCCAAAAGCGGAGCCGCGAGACGAGCCCGCCCCCGCCCGCGCCGCCGTCGGCGGGCCGGGGCGCCGCCGGCGCCGGCCTGGGCGCGCGCCACATCTCCCAGAGCCACGCCAGCCAAGAAAGGAACTCGACGGCGGCAACAAATACGGTGAGCAGGCCGCTGGCGCCCCAGACCAGCGCGGCGCAGAGCGCGGCGGCGGCGGCGCGGGCCGCGGCTCTGACGGCGGCGCGCGGGCCGCGGCGGGCGACGGGGAGCGCGTGTTGCAGGTTCCTCCCGTCGTGGTTGGCCTGCATGCTCGATCGGCCGGGCCCGAAACGAGGCGATCCACCCTCCGGAAATGGGCGGCTCAGCAGCGGCAGCTCGCTTCGCTAAATGCGAAACCCGAGGCACGCCGGCCGCGCGATCTCCCCGGCTGTCAATGAGGAATGGGATTGCGCTGTTGGCTTGCCCTTGAACAGGACGCGGCTTGGCCTGCCTTGGCGCGGGCGCCGGACTGCCTCACCGCCAGCGCCGGCACGCGCCGCAGCAGATCGCCGCCGTCGCCCAACGCTGCTGACCCAGAAGAGCGGAGCGGCTGCACTTGATTCGGCCCCCCCCCCCAAAGTTGCTGCCAGAGGGACGCGGGAGGAAAGTGGCAGTGATTGCAGCGCAGCAGAGTCACGGCCCGCATGGCCGCAGCAAATGGCGGCCACGCATGCCGCACGGCCCAGTCCTGAAAGTGGGCCGCGTCAACGCCGACACCGTCAAAAGGGCGCCGCGCCCGCCACGGGACAGCGAGCATGCGCGGGGGAGGGGCGGTTGGGGGCGCTCGGCACGCAAGGTGGAGAGGCCCCGATGCAGAATGCAGGGGGGGTTGGCGACACGCACACGCGCCAGCCAGCGAGCCTGGCGCCGGCACACACAGATGCGGCCTAAACAAGGTGGGTTCGAGCTCGTCTAAAAAGCGGGGGTCGCTGCGAAAGTCACGCGATGCACGCTTAAGGGAAGCTGAGCGGGCGCCGCGGGCGAAATCAATGGCTGCGGCGCGCGCCCCTGCCGGCGCAGGACCCCGGCCGGCAGCGCGCGGCCTGGGGGGCCCCCCGGCAGTTGGCGCGTCGCCCCAAGTCGGGTCAGGTCGGGTGTGCTAGAAGGTGGGAGGGGCGGAGGGGGCCTGGGCGGTGCCGCGCGCCCCCCAGCCCCGCCCTGCTAGCCGGTTTGCCGTTGGGTTTCGCTGGAAGGGGAGCGGCCCCTCAATTCCTGCCGCTGTTGCTGCCCCCGCCGCCCCCGCCGCCGCCGCCGCCGCCGCCGCCGCCGCCGGAAGCCCAGCAGTTTTGCCTCTGCATGTCATTCGTCGGCTTGGCCGGGCAGAGCTCGCACGCGCCTGGTCGGTTTTGTTGCGGAGGGAGGCAGAGGCAGGGGGGCGTGCGAAGTCGGGGATGGGCCGGCTTTTGCTGCCGGCGCGCGCGCCAAAGGGAAAGCAGACGCCGCCCCCGCACCAGCGGCGGCTGTGGCCGGGCGCCGGGCTGCTTGCTGCACGCACGGGCCGCGGCGCCGGCACAGCCGCGGGCAGCGGGGCGCGCGCTTTGGCGGGCGGAAGAAAAGGTCCGCCCCCCCCACCCCCCCCCCCCCCACCTTTCTCCCCGCAGTAGTACTGCTCCTTGTTGGGTCCGTAGGCGCACGTGCCCACGCGCCCGCTGGTCTCGGGGATGTCGTTGAAGCAGCACACCTTGCCGGGCTGGGGGTGCGGGGGTTGGGGTTTGGGGGTGGGGGGAGAGGAGGCGGGCGGCTGGGTCTTGTTTTGGTTGGTTTTGGGATGGGGAGGGAGCGCTCAACCGCCACCGCCCAGGCAACACCGTTTGATGCAGTTGGATGGCGCGCTTGATGCGCACCCCTTGCCAACCTCAAAACCCCCCTAAGCCTCTGCAAACCTCTAGAAAACCCCCATCGCCCAACACCCCCCCACACACACCTTTCCGCAGTCCTCTGTGTTGAGGGTGCACCTCCCCAGCGGCTCCTCCCCTTTGAGCAGGCTGCCCTGCCACGCGCCGTTGCAGTACATGCCCAGCTTGCCGGCGGCGCGGTAGTTGCAGGGCTGGGTGGAGGGGGGGGGTTTGTGCGGGGCGGTTTGGGGGGCATTGTGGTTGCTGCCGTGCGGGGCGGGCTGGGGTGAGGAGGAGGCGGCGGAGGGGGGCCCGGTGCCGCGTTCTTGGCTGCGGATCTTGCCTCTCCTAGTCACCTTCCAAGAACCCAAGCCAAACCCCACCCCACCCCACCCCACCTGGTAGGGGAACAGCCTGTTGTGCACCAGCCCCGAAATACGCCTGTCAGTCATGGAAGCGCAGCACGCCTCCCCCGGCTGCCCGCAGCTCGTGGGCAGCTCGATGCAGCGCGAGTGCCCGTAGCCGCGGTCGAACGCGCCGTCCCATTTGAAGGGCTGCACCCCCGGAAACTGGGGGAACTGGGCGGTCCCGTGGGATTCGTAATCGGAAGAGGACCAGACACACATCGACCGGCCGTCGCTGCAGGTGGGGACGGGGGCGCCGTCGATGAAAGAGCGCTCGCGCGCGCCGCCCTCCGCGTTGGCGGGGCAGCACGCCGAGCCGAGCTTGCCGCAGTTCGCCGGCACCGGCAGGCAGCGGGGCGCGCCGAGGCGGGTGTCGCCGGGTGACGCGCAGAACGCGCCCTGCGGGCACTGCAGCGCCGCGCCGGAGCAGCCGAGCTTGGAGGCCGCGGCGCCGCAGGGGCGCCACAGCTTGCCGCAGTCTGTCTGGGTGAGCTTGCGGCAGGTTCCCATGAGCTTCGGGTTAGTCGTGCCCTGCGGGTCCCCCAGAAGCTTCTCGTACTGCTCGTGGCTTGAGTAAGGGATGATGCCGTCGGCGATGCAGGTGAGGCCGCCCTTGCAGCGGTCCTCGCCTTTTGTTTGGGTTTTTTTGGGTGTGGGTGTGGGGGGGGGGGGGGGGGGGGGGTGGACGGGGGTTGAGGGGGGGGGTGCTGTGTTTGAGGCCCGGCCGTCATTTGGGGGCGCGCGTTGGGGGAGGGGCGCCCTTTGAGGCGGGCGGCGGGGCGGGCGGTAGGCTGCCATGCGGCTGGCTCCCCCGCTGCCTGGGGGGCCGGCTTGGCCAGAGAACACACAGCACACAGCGCGCAGGCCACCCCCCCACCCCCCCTCACCCCGAAGGCCATGTCCTCGCTCCACTCCCAGGCGGGCCGCGCCTCCTCGGGCGCCTCCAGGAAGGGCTGCAGCACGGGCGTCCGCATCACGTCATCGTTGTACAGCTGGTCACCACCACCCACCTGCCGGGGGGGGTGTTCGTGTGTGTGAGTGTGGGTGGGGTGGGCGCGGTTGGGTTGGGAGGGGCCCCCTGGCGGCTGTATGCCGCAGGGAGCGTTCAGGGTTCAAGCTGGGAGGAGCCCTGGATGCCGGCGGGGATCGGCCGCCCGGCGGATTCAAACCCTCCCCCCCCCCGCCTCACCCCCCCCCTCAACCCCTTCACTCTCCGACCCCCCAAACCCTCCACTCTCCCCCCCCCCCACCATGACGTGCAGCGGGTGTGCCGCGTGGCGCGCCATCACGTCGCGCCACAGCGGGTCCAGGCCCTTCCACTTGTTGTCCACGTCACCGCGCGGGGTGTCGGGTGAGAAGCCGTTGCAGCTGTAGTAGCCCCAGTGGTAGGACTGGTGGCGGCCTTTGGGGGGGTGGGTGGGTGGGGGGAAGAGGTGGGTGGGTGGGGGGAAGGTGAGGTGCAGGCGTGCGTGCGTGCGTGCGCGTGCGCGCGCGGCGGAGGCGGCTGCCTGGGGCAACGGCAGCCGCTGTTGCCCGGGCCGTCCCATTGCCGCGCACCTGCCACGTAGAACGCCGACTCCCCCGCTGCGCTGCCGCTGACTTGGTACGCCACCCGCTTCTCCGTTGTGGCCACGGGCACCTCCAGCTCAAAGCGCCAAAAGTTCCAGTCAACCCACGAGTCAACGCAGCGCGCCTCCTCCTGCGGGTTTGGGGGGGGTGGGGGGGTGCTTTGTTAGGCTCGGGGCGGCGGTGCGCGCGGGGCGAGGGAGGGGTGGAGGGTGAGGCGGGGGCCGGGGTGTGGTGGGCAGCCCCCAACCCCGCACACACACCCATCCCTGCACACGTGCGCGCGCGCGCGCGCCCCCCCGCCCCCACCTCGTATGTCTGCCCCGTGGAGGTGTCCGTCCAGGTGAGGACGGGGGCCAGCGTAACACCCGGCTTGCACACAAACATCACCGTGCCGGTCCACAGGTCTGGGGAGGGAGAGGGGAGCGAGTGGCGCGCGGTTTGCACGGGGCGCTCGGCGCCGCCTGCGGCGGTGGGGCCCTTGGCGCGGGCGGGCGTGCTGCCGCGGCCGATCGGCCAGGCCACCGCCCCGCTGTGCAACGCCTCAAGGCCGGCGTCTGCTGGGCTTGGTCGGCTCACAGCTGCCACGTCACCGGGCAAGGGGGGGGGGGGGGGCGCACCCACCTCTGTCGGGGTCGTACCCCGCGAACCGCAGCATCGGCCCCACCGCGTCTGGCGCCGCCAGCTCCCCGCAGCCGCAGGTGTTGGCCTGATGCGCGCGCATGGAGCCGCCGCTGCTGCGCCGCACCGGCTCCGGGTACTCGGGCTCACCCTGCAGGTGGGAGTGGGGTAGGGTGGGGTGGGGGGTGGCTGGGTGGCTGGCGGACGACCAGGGACGCCTGCCGCTCGCACTGGGGCGGAGCAGCGAGGGTGCCGCCGTCGCGGAGGGGGCGCTGTTGTGAGCAGCGCCCCCGCGGGCGCCGCCATTGACGCTGCGCGCGCACCAGCTCGACGGACGCCTTGCCGCCGCCGCTGGAGGCCTTGCTGTAGCGCGCCTGCACGGGGGGGAGGCAAGCGTGTGGCGGGCGGGTGGGCGAAGCGCGGCGCAGCGCGCGTGCCGCGCACCGCTGCCGCGCCGCGGCGGTGCACCAGACTCCCCGCCAGCGCCTGCCAACCGGTTCTCACCGTGACCATCGGCGTGTTGCTGCCGCCCCCAGAAGATGCCGCGCGGGGCTTTTGGGGCTGCCCGGGGGGCTTGGCACCTTGCTGCGGGTTGCCCCTCGGATCCTTCTTCATCCTGCCCCAGCGGTTTGCAGGATCAAAGCTGGCGCCTTTAACTCGCAATTGGCTTCGTCCGCGGGCCTGGCAGAGCCCCTGGTCGCTGCCGAAACGAGGCCGTCTTCAGGCGAGCGCGCCAGGCGTTCTGGAACCGCTGCAGCTCCTTTCAAAAGTTCTAGGCGCTAGAATGTTTGAGAATGGCCCGCCCGGTCATCATCATCATCAAGTGCCCTCGGCGCGGCGGCGCGGTGCCGCCACGGAGTGTCGAGGCAAAAACGTCCCTCGTCGCTGGCAGGACGCCCCACGCCCCGCTGCTGCACGTGCACGGTGTAGCATGATCCAAGCAACCTGCCCGAGCTGCTTGCACAGCAGGTAATTCAGGCAAGCGGGCCAAGCAGGCCGGCCGGCTGGTGACTGCGCAGGTGTGGCGCACGGTCGCCAGGCCGCCGACGTCTGCAAGTACCGTACAACAGCGCAGCATTCAATGTGCGTGCACATTGAAACCGTACCGTATCCCGTAGACCATTCTGACAGCTGCGGCCATGAGGCTTGCGGGCCAGCCCTGCAGGGCGCTTGCCACGCCCCTGCCTCGCCCTCGAGGCGCAGGCCGGCGGCCCGTGGTCGCGGTAAAGGCCCAGGAACAGAAGGGCGAGGGCATCTACTTCGAGTATGAGGCCGTGGACGACACACCGACCAATCCCAAGCTCCTGGAACTCGGTGAGGGGCGCGCCGCGGCTGCTGCCGCGCGACACTCGGTATCGGAATCGCGACTTACACAAAGCGAAGGCGCATGCGGAGGCAGGGGCGCCGCCGACGGCCGACGGCGCAGCCGCCGCCCGCCCGCCGCTGCCGCCGACCGCGCAAACCCCGCTCCGCCCACGCAGAGGCCGCGCGCGAGAGCGAGTTTTCCTGGGCGCGCACGGCGCGGCGGGAGGCCAAAGACTACCGCACGCACGTGACCAGCTATGGCGCGCAGGCGCAGCGCAGGCAGCGCAAGCAGAAGAAGCAGCCGCAGCCGCAGGCGCAGCAGCAGGAGCAGCAGCGCCAGGCGCAGCCTCAGGCAAAGCAGCAGCAGCCGCAGGCAAAGCAGCCGCCGCAGCAGCCGCAGCAGCAGCAGACGCCCCGCCCAAACGTCGCGAGCGGCCCCACCGCGCAGGGTGAGCAGCAGCCGCGCCCGCAGCAGAAGCGCGAGTCCCCCCGCCTGCTGGAGGTGCCGGAAGAGCAGCAGGCCGACGGCAGCGGCGGCGCGGCGGCAGCGGCGGCGCGGCTGGCCACGGGCAAGGAGCGACTGAAGCAGCGCCTCTCCGGCGGCAGCGCCGGCGCGGGCGAATCGCCGCGGCCGCCGCCGCCGACGCCGCCCGCGTCGGCGGCCGCGGCCGCGGTCGCGGCCGCCTCGGCGGCCGCTTTTGGCACGAGCGCGGAGGACTTGCGGGCGGAGGAGGTGCTGCGGGAGCTGTTTGGCCTCGGCAGCGGCGGCAGCAGCGGCGGCGGCGGCGGCGTGGCCGCCGACGACGACGGCGGGGACGACCCCCTCGCCGGCCTGCTGGCCGAGGCGCGGGGCGGGGGCGCCGCCGCCGCAGCAGCCGGCGGCCCGCTCGGCGAGGTGGCGGGCTTCCCTCCTCCGCGCGCGGGCAGCGATGCGGGGTTTTCAGACATCGACGAGGAGGGCCTGGCGCGCCTGCTGGCCGAGGTGGACGCGCTGCTGGGGGCCGACGGCGCCGGCGCCGCGGCGCGCGCGGGCGTGGCGGCGCCCGAGGACGACGCCGCGGCGCTGGGCGTGTCGTTCGAGGCGGCCGCGGCGGCCGCGGGCGCGGCTGCGGGTGCGGGCGTTGTTGACGACCCCAAGCTGGCCGCGCTGCTGGCCGACGACGGCGCCGCGCTGCGCGAGCTGCTGTCGACCAGCGGCCTCGGCCTGCTGGACGACGGCGACGGCGGGCTGTTTGACTCTGACGACGACGACGGCGGCGGCAGCGGCGACGAGTGGGGGGACCTGGACCTGGACGCGCTGGCGGGGGCGGCGGCGTCGGGCGACCTGGCCGCCCTGGTGGAGCGGCTGGAGGGCGGCGGCGGCGGCGCGGGGGAGGAGGGCGAGGACTTTGGCGACGGCGACGGCGGCGACGAGGGCTGGGGGGAGGACGCGCCGGGCCTTGAGGAGCTGCTGGAGGGTCTGGACTCGGACCCCTCCCTCAGCGCCGGGGACAAGGCGCGCGCGCGGATGGCGATACAGGGCATGTTCAACGGCGGCGGTGACGGCGGCGGCGGCAGCGGCGGCGGGCGGCGGCGGGGCGGCAAGTGGGCCGGCCGTGAGGGCGGCGGCGGCGGCGGCGGACCGACGACGACGGGCAGCGCCCTCGACGGGCCGGCACCGGCGCTGCGACCGCCCCCGCGGCGGCCGCAGGCGTGAAGCGGCACCGGTTGCTGTTCCGCCCTCCTGCCGCCTTCGCTCGCCTTGCGCACTTGTGCTGCGTTTGTCCCACCCCATCCTCAACCGGTAAATAATGGGTGTTACTCTACGCGCGAAAAAGAAACAGGGGGGGAGTGCTTTGCCGTCTATGCAGAGAGCGAGGTGAGGGGTGCCTGCCTTTGGCGAACGCACGCACGCACGGGGCGAACCGCCGGGGGCTGGAGTGCGGAGGGGGGTGCTGGGGCGTTGCGAGGTGAGAGGTGGAGGGGATAAGCTGTGCGGGTGGCGCCGAGTTGGGCCCGGGGAGTCCATGGCGGGCCACCCGCGCGGCCTGGGGGGTGGGCTGGATTGGGCTGGGCTCAGGGAGGGAGGCGAAGCGCAAAGGCTGGCCGAGAAAGCGCCCCTGAGAGAGCGGCCTCCGGAAGTACTGAGAGGGGGTGGAGCGGGTATTGGGGCAACCCGATGGGGGGCAGTCCGCACCGCGCGGCCCGTACAGGGGGGGGGGGGGGGGAGAGTGCGCGCCGAGGCGGCCCGGGGACCAGCGCGCGTCGGCAGGCAGCGGCTAGTGGAGCTGGAACAGAGGGCAAAACTGGTTGGACTAAAGGGGGCGGCCGGCCTAAATAGCCGGCTCAAAACCCCGGGTGGAGAGGAGCCTGCGCTCCCACGCTGCCCTGCGCGCCCTGCAGCGTTGCAGCAGCGGGACGCGCAGGCAGGCCAAGTAAGAGGGTGCATTGGGGGTCAGGGGGGATGGCTGCCGGCACCCATAAGTGGCGCCGGCGCGGCGCGCGCGCGTCCAGCGCGCGCAGGTCAGGAAGCGGCAGGCGCCAACGGCGCCGGCACGCGGCGCCGCAACATTTTCCTTCTCGACCGTTTTTTTTTTCTGGCGACTCCGTGCAGCGGGGTGGTAACGCATTCCTCAAGCCAGGCCAGTGGCCTGTGAGAGGAAGAAGACTAAGGGGGGACGCCCTGGCGTTTGCAGGGGACAGGGGAAGAACTCTCGCTCGGTGCGCACAAAGCTGGCGCGGGTTGCGTGCCCCGAGGTCGGGGCGATGGGATGGGTCTAGCGACAGGGGGGCCGTCGGCGGCCGATTGCGGCGGCGGGCGGCGGCGGCGGCCGGCCGTCAGGGCCGAGAGCCGCACGCGCGCGGGCAAGGCCTCGAATATCATAAGTGTGCTGCCAGAGGGGCGGGCACCATGCAGGCCGCGGGGGGCCGCCGGGTCAGATCGCTGGATCGTCGCCCGCGCTGCTGCCCCCCGCCAGATCAGATCAGATCAGATCAGACCGCCGCTCACACAATCACGAGCTCGCGGTCCCCCCATCCGTATGCGCCGCGGTGCTTGTAGTAAACGTGGCGGATGGCCTCCACCACCGCCGCGTGCACGCGCTCCACGCGGCCCTCGAACCCGGGGTCGCTGCGCTGCAGGGCGGGCCCCACCGACACGGGCACGCCCACCGCCATGCGCAGCGGCACGCGGCGCGGCACGGGCGTGCCCCACGCGCCGTAGAGCACGCCGATGCTCATGCGCAGCTTGCGCGCCGCGTCGGCCAGCCAGGTGGGCCCGAAGCTGGTCATGCGGGACGCGCCCAGCATGTAGACGGGCAGGATGTCTGCGCCGTGCTCGATGGCCACGCGCACAAAGCCCTTGCGGTCCAGCAGCTTGATGCACTCGTAGTCGGGGTGCAGCAGGTACATCTCAGCGATGCCGCCCACCATCACGCCGATGGACACGCCCTGGGGGTTGCGCTTGCGCAGCCGGGTGGCGCGCTGCGTCGCCGCGCCCTCGCCGGCCACCGCGCCGGGGGGCAGCTCCAGCCCAGAGCGCGCGGCCGCGGCGGCGGCCAGCAGCGCCTGCGAGTCGGCGCCGCCGGCGTCGGCGGCGCTGGCCGGCGGTGTGCCGGCATCGCTGCATTCGGCGCTGCCGGCGCAGCTGGACGCGCCGCCGTCGCTGTGCTGCGGCGGCGGCTGGCCGGCGGCGGCGGCGGCCGTCGCGGCGGCGGAGCGCAGGCCCTTGCGCGTGCCCAGCGCGAGCAGGCGGCGGAAGTTCTTCTCCGTCGCCGCCATGGTGCCGAGCCAGGTGTGCACGTGGCGCCACACGGGCACCAGGAAGCTGCTGTTTGCTGCCAGCGCGTAGCACGTGTACTCGGGGAACTCGGTGGCCATGAAGGTGCCGCACACGAGGGATCCCAGCGGGAAGGCGCCGTGCGGGAACTGCGCGATTACGTAGTCGTTGTACGCGTCCAGGGACTGGTCAAACACGTAGGAGAAGTGGAAGTAGCGGCGCCAGCAGAGGAAGACGAAGGACGACGCCGCGCGCCGCCAGAACAGCGGGCGCAGGGGCAGGTAGCAGGTGGCCATCAGCGCGGCCAGCGCGATGCGCGCCCACCAGAACCAGAAGCTCAGCGCTGCGAGGGACAGGATGATCTGAGGCACGCCGATGTACGCGCCCAGCGTGGCGGCGGCAAACACCTTGGTGAACAGCGTGGGCTCGTAGTCGGCGGGCATGCCGTCGGAGTAGTAAACGTCCCCGTTGTCAACGGTGTACTGGGAGGGGTGCCGGTAGGTGCGCACGGGCGCCGGCTCGGGCAGCAGCTGCCGCGCCGCCTCGCGCAGCAGGGCGCCCAGCGACCAGCGGCCGCCCTTGGAGGGCTTGGTGCGTGGCCGCAGCCGCACCTCGGCGGACACCACCGGCGCGGCCGGCTCGCGCCGCCGCTGCTGCGGGCTGCTGGCGGGGGCGGCCATCCTGCTGTGGGGGCCCCGGCCGCGAGCGGGCAGGCCTGCGCGCGGTTTGGGAGGGGGCGAGGGGGCGGCTCAGTGGGGATCCCACACACACCGTGTGACAGCAGCAGGCGGCGGGACCGGAGCGAGCTCAGCTGCTTCGGCGCGACGCGCCCCGCACACTGCGTGCACAGCGCGCATTGACGTGGCGCAGCGCCGCCGCTGGCGTGGCGGCGCCGCAGCCGCTACACCTGCGCTGCGCCGCCGCCCCAGCGTTACGGCCGCCTGGACCGCTTTATTTCAGCGCCCGCTCACCGCTCAGCTCTACAGGTCAGAGGCAGGGGTCTCGCTACTGCTGCAGCGCCCAAAGACCGGGGCGTTCCAGAGCCCACGCCTGCGATCGCGCGGCGCGAGCGCCCCCGATACACTGCTCCGTTGTTTGCGATTGCGGTGCGCCTGGCCTCCGGGGTTGGCGTTGGCGGGAGGGGCGTCCAGGTTTGGGATGGGGCCTGCGTGGTGGGTCGGCGTGCGACCAATCTAAGAGTTATATGGTGATTAGCGCAACCAGCGGTGCGGCGGGAATCGAGTCCCGGTCGTCGCACCGGGGGGGGCAAGAGTGAGATTTGCTGCGCACCTGCTGCGAAGCCGGCGCTTGCAGGTGTGATTTGGTTTGGGAGGCTGTTGGGCATGCGTCCGCACCTCAACGTGTCGGGGCTGGGGCAGGGCGATCGGCGTCAGCACTCGCAGGCGCCGGGGCGGTCGGCGGCTCGGCGTGTACCGGGGGGCTCAGCTGAGCTCGGGCGGCTCGCCGCGCGCAGCAGGCGCGGCCGGCCAGCTGCAGATGCTCCTCCACGCCGCTCTTTTGCGGAACGACCTCGAAAACCCTCCGGGCACCAGCGACCGCTGGGCCTCACCTGGGCCCAACCGTCCTCAACTCCCGAGTCCCCATCACACGTGCCGCGTTGCAAGTTCAACCTTACAACGCCGCGATTTTGAAAGCTATAAAGTCATACCGGTAATGGGAATACAAAAAAGCTGCTCCGCCAAAATCACATGCACAAAATCGGCCGGTCGATCCAACCAGGGCGCCAGTGGCACAGTCAGCCGCAGTCTTGCGTAGCCGCGGCTGCGGGAGCCGCAGCTGCCACTGCTGCCGTCCCCCTCAGCGCCGCTGGCCGCATCCAAGTCCAGGTCCCGCTGGCCGCATCACGGCAGCGCAGGAACGGTGGAGTGTGGGGTACGGTGCAGGGGGCGTGTGGTGAAGGAGGGGCTGCGAGTGTTGGGACACAGCTGCATGCAAAGTCCAGGCGTGTGAGAGGGAAGGGCCGGGCCAGCCTGCCGACAGCTGGGCCGCATCAAACCCCCGCCGCCCACCCTCAAAGAGCGCCGCCTCAAGCTGCGCCTTGAGCCGCCGTGCGTCCGCCAGCGCCTGCTGCAGTGCGGTGTTGCTGGTCTCCAGGGTCATGCACGAGACCTGGGGAGTTGCAGTGTGGGGGGGGGGGGAGCGGCGCAGTTTGCAAGTGGGGCCGTCCTGCGGGATGGTGCAGATGAGCAGTCACGAGCTGCTGCCGCGCACCGCTGGCCTGTCACTCTGCCTCCCCACCAGTGCAGCCCCGCCACGCACCTGAGCTGCCATCAGGTTCTCCTCGCGCTCAGCCAGCTCAGACTCCAGGTTCTCAATGCGCTGCCGCATGCCCACCAGCGCAGTGGCCTCACCGCTGCCGGCGCATCCCGCGCGCCCCGGCGTGCGGCGCTGGGGGTCCTGCAGGGGGAGGGGGAGGCCGGACAGACGACTCGACGCACAGCCGCAAAAAAACATATCGTGCGCCCCACCCGCGACGATTCATACGCTGGTTGCTTTGCCGCTTTCATCCCCCCCCTGTGAAACAACCCAAACTTAAAAACACGCACCCGGACCTTGGCGTGCACCTCCAGCTTGCCGCTGGCAGCGGCGGGGTCGGCCGCGGCCACGCGCGGCCGGCCAGTGGCGCGCGGCCCCCGCCTCTGAGCGCGGCCGTACTCCCCGCCGGCCCCAAACTCCCCCGTAGTCCGGCTCGGACACGCCACCCTCGGCGGCGGCAGTCGCGCGCCCCTGCAGCGGCGTCAGCGCGCGCGTGGCAGCGGCGGGGTTTAGGGTTTAACCCTGGCCTCCGGGGTTGGCGTTGGCGGGAGGGGCGTCCAGGTTTGGGATGGGGCCTGCGTGGTGGGTCGGCGTGCGACCAATCTAAGAGTTATATGGTGATTAGCGCAACCAGCGGTGCGGCGGGAATCGAGTCCCGGTCGTCGCACCGGGGGGGGCAAGAGTGAGATTTGCTGCGCACCTGCTGCGAAGCCGGCGCTTGCAGGTGTGATTTGGTTTGGGAGGCTGTTGGGCATGCGTCCGCACCTCAACGTGTCGGGGCTGGGGCAGGGCGATCGGCGTCAGCACTCGCAGGCGCCGGGGCGGTCGGCGGCTCGGCGTGTACCGGGGGGCTCAGCTGAGCTCGGGCGGCTCGCCGCGCGCAGCAGGCGCGGCCGGCCAGCTGCAGATGCTCCTCCACGCCGCTCTTTTGCGGAACGACCTCGAAAACCCTCCGGGCACCAGCGACCGCTGGGCCTCACCTGGGCCCAACCGTCCTCAACTCCCGAGTCCCCATCACACGTGCCGCGTTGCAAGTTCAACCTTACAACGCCGCGATTTTGAAAGCTATAAAGTCATACCGGTAATGGGAATACAAAAAAGCTGCTCCGCCAAAATCACATGCACAAAATCGGCCGGTCGATCCAACCAGGGCGCCAGTGGCACAGTCAGCCGCAGTCTTGCGTAGCCGCGGCTGCGGGAGCCGCAGCTGCCACTGCTGCCGTCCCCCTCAGCGCCGCTGGCCGCATCCAAGTCCAGGTCCCGCTGGCCGCATCACGGCAGCGCAGGAACTGTGGATTGTGGGGTACGGTGCAGGGGGCGTGTGGTGAAGGAGGGGCTGCGAGTGTTGGGACACAGCTGCATGCAAAGTCCAGGCGTGTGAGAGGGAAGGGCCGGGCCAGCCTGCCGACAGCTGGGCCGCATCAAACCCCCGCCGCCCACCCTCAAAGAGCGCCGCCTCAAGCTGCGCCTTGAGCCGCCGTGCGTCCGCCAGCGCCTGCTGCAGTGCGGTGTTGCTGGTCTCCAGGGTCATGCACGAGACCTGGGGAGTTGCAGTGTGGGGGGGGGGGGAGCGGCGCAGTTTGCAAGTGGGGCCGTCCTGCGGGATGGTGCAGATGAGCAGTCACGAGCTGCTGCCGCGCACCGCTGGCCTGTCACTCTGCCTCCCCACCAGTGCAGCCCCGCCGCGCACCTGAGCTGCCATCAGGTTCTCCTCGCGCTCAGCCAGCTCAGACTCCAGGTTCTCAATGCGCTGCCGCATGCCCACCAGCGCAGTGGCCTCACCGCTGCCGGCGCATCCCGCGCGCCCCGGCGTGCGGCGCTGGGGGTCCTGCAGGGGGAGGGGGAGGCCGGACAGACGACTCGACGCACAGCCGCAAAAAAACATATCGTGCGCCCCACCCGCGACGATTCATACGCTGGTTGCTTTGCCGCTTTCATCCCCCCCCTGTGAAACAACCCAAACTTAAAAACACGCACCCGGACCTTGGCGTGCACCTCCAGCTTGCCGCTGGCAGCGGCGGGGTCGGCCGCGGCCACGCGCGGCCGGCCAGTGGCGCGCGGCCCCCGCCTCTGAGCGCGGCCGTACTCCCCGCCGGCCCCAAACTCCCCGTAGTCCGGCTCGGACACGCCACCCTCGGCGGCGGCAGTCGCGCGCCCCTGCAGCGGCGTCAGCGCGCGCGTGGCAGCGGCGGCGGCCGCCTTTTGCACCGCGCGCGCCTGCGCCGACCGCAGCCTCGCCCACTCGTCCAGGTGCTGCTGCGGCGGCTGCAATGCGCGCGGCTTGGGCTGTCGGGCGCGCGCGCTGCTGCCGCTGCGGCTGCCGGCCTGCGGGCAGGGCGAGCCGCCTCGGCGCGCGGGGCTGCTGGCCGCTTCACCGTACTCGTCGCCGCTGTCCGAGGCGCAGGGGCCGCCCCCCGCCAGCGATGCCCAGCCCAGAGGCTCCTGCGGTTTACGTGCGTGGCGCAAGGCAAGTGCACGGCTGTGCGGAGCCAGGACCAGGCGCAAATGAACAGCGGGCGCGCGTGGTCTGGCGGACGGCGGGCGTACGGGCCGGCCCCCCGCCAACGCCGGGGACGGGCCGTCAGACTGGTTCAAGGCGCTTAATACCAACGTTTAAGCACTTTAATGCCGCGGAACGGGCCGCTACGCGCCTGCTGCGCCATGGTCGTCCGAGGTAATGCCACGGGCTCCGCGGGCTTCCTCCCTGGCCTCACAACTCCAGTGTGGTGTCCCAGTGGTATGGGCACGTCAAGGCACCAAGAAACGAGCCGCATACCCCGTTCCCCGCTCGGCGACACCGCGCAGCGAGCCAGCGACTGCTGGGCTTCCCCGCGCCGTCCGAGCAAAGCCAGGGCGCGTCGCTGACTTCGTTCCTTTTGTTTCAAGTTAGCCCACAGGTCGACGTCGAAATGGCGCCCAAGGGTGAGGGCCTGGCGCGGGAAGGGCCGCCGCAGAGGCGTGCGCGGGGCAAGGACAGCCGGCCCCGCAGCACGAAGGCGGAAGAAGTGCGGCTTTGAGAGCCGTGACCGGGATGTGATGGGCCAGCGCGCTCGACGCAGCGCCGCGCAGCAGCAGCCTCGCCCTCGCGGTCGCCAGGCGCGCAGCGAGGGCGTCCAACGTCGGCAGAACCGGTGGCAGACGCTTGTAGCAACGCGCGGACGCAGGCGGCCAAAGGGGCCGGCAGCAGAGCGTTGCGCGGCGGCACGCGCGGCAGCAGATCGCCGGCGCGCCGCCGCCTGCGCCGCGCCGCCGGCCCCGGCGCGGCACCCGCCAGCAACGGCAGCAGCGGCAGCAGCAGCCCGCCTAGCGCCATGCTGCTCAGCGCAGCAGGCGCGGGCACAGGCCTGACCCCGCCTCGCCTGCCCCCCGCCCCCGCCCTCGAAATCGTGTGCGCAGGCAAGGACGCCAAGGCCACGGCCGCCAAGGCCGCGGCGGCGGTGAAGAAGAACTCTTGGGCCAAGACCCGCAAGCCCCGCTACAGCGTGGTCTTCCACCGCCCCAAGACCCTCAAGCGCACGCGCGACCCCAAGTATGCGCGCAAGAGGTGAGGCGCGCTGGGGCGCTAAGTAGCAGCGGGGGCAGCAGCATGGACAACAGCAGCAGCAGCAGCAGCAGCGGGAGCAGGAGCAAAGGGAGCTGCAGCAGGGGGAGACGGGCCGGTGGAACGGCCCATCCCCCCCGCAGCGGAACGACGGCCCGTATCTCGCTGTGGTGTGGCCCACGCACCGCGTACGGGAAAGGGGCCGGAGGCAAGGGCCGCTGATGGTGCAGCAGCAAGTCGTGCGGCCGCGCCAGTCGTCAGCAGCCGCCTACTGGGCCGACACACGGACGCGCTGCCTTGCCAACGCCCGCTCACCGCTCACAACCCACCCGCCCCGTGTGTCTCTGTGCGCAGCGCCGCGGGCCTGCAGAAGCTGGACCACCACGCCGTCCTCAAGTGCCCGCTCACCACCGAGTCGGCCATGAAGAAGATCGAGGACAACAACACCCTGGTGCGCGGGGGCGGCGCACGCGCTGGCGCGGGGCTGGCTGGCTGGGCCCGCAGCCGGGCACACACCGACCCGCGTGGCCCACCTGCTCTGCAGCCCCGCGCTCGGCCCAGCGCCACAGCAGCGGGCGCGCCAGCAGAACACTCGTGTGCCCCTCAGCGGCCCTACCTTGGAACGCCCGCGCCGCAACCCTCCCACTGCGACCCCGCCCCCCCCCCCCCCCCCAGGTCTTCCTGGTGGATGTGCGCGCCAACAAGCGCCAGATCCGCGCCGCCGTGCAGCGCATGTACGACATCCAGACCAAGAAGATCAACACCCTCATCCGGTGGGGGGGGCGGGGCGGGGAGCGGGCGGGCGGGGCGGGGAGCGGGCGGGCGGGGCCCAGGGGGCCTCGAGGAGGCCCCCCTAGGCGTGCGATGGCGGCGGCGCGCCCAAGCTCGTCGCCCGCTGAAACGGCTGCGGGTCGAGCTTTTGTGTTCCAGGCTGACTGACCTCACCTCCCCGCCCCCTCCCCCTCCCCCTCCCCCGCGCGCAGTCCCGACGGGCAGAAGAAGGCGTACGTGCGGCTGACCCCCGACTACGACGCCCTGGACGTGGCCAACAAGATCGGCATCATCTAAAGCGCCCGGACAGGGCCGACGCGCTGTCCTCTCTCGCCCATTGTAAACGGATTACGAGGCAGGGACGCCCTAGCGTGGGCACGGCAAGCAGGCCTCATGTGCGGGGGGGCATGTGGGGGGAGCGCACGTGAGTGCGGCGGCGCCGGCCGTGGCGCCGCCAGGCCGCAGAGCGCCCGGGCAGGTCCCGGCTCGAATTCATCGCCTTGATTAACGAAGCCAATGCAGCCCGCGGGAGGCGGGCTTCGCTGGCAAAACACGGGGCGTGCCACCGAGCACGGGGCGGTCGTCCCCCACTTCTCCCCTTCTTCCCCGCCCCGGCTCCCGGTCAGACGGTTTGCTACCGCGTGCAACACTTGATCCCGCCGCAGCGCACTCGAAAACTGCGTTGGTACGCACGGCGCGAGGCGAAAGCGCCTCTGGCCTGCGCGTCCTCACCTGCCGGCCCCGCGAGCCGGCAAGTAGACCCGTTAGACCTCTTCGCTGAAAGGCCGGCGCGGGGCGCCGGCCAACCGCCCAGCGGGGCATCAGCACGCCCACCCACGTGCTGCCACCGGCGTTCGCCAACGAAGCCCAGGGAGCCCCCCTGCGGCCGCCCGTAAGGCTCACCCGCCCTCTGTGTCATGCTCCTCTGCGAGACGCGGCAGGCAGGGGCTTGGCAGCAGCCCCAGCACCGCGACAGCAACCTCGCCCTGGCGGGCGCAATGCAGCCCGCGGCTTCATCGTCCTTCGGGGTTTCGGCCATGCTGGTTGACGGCGGTGAGCGGCAGTGCCAGTGCCGGGCGGCAGGCCAGCGGCGGGGGCGGCGGCGCCCACCGCGCGGGCGCACGTGCATGCGCGTCACGGGGGGGAGCAGGGCCCGCCCGCTCCGGCGCCGCGCACCGAGCGCCCCACCTCACCCACAGCCCCCCGCACCCCGCGCAAAACCCCGCCCTCAAAAAGGCGTATCCAGCGGCCGAAGCAGCTGCGACCTGGCCGGCGCCGCCTCGGGCGGCATGGTGCTCCACCGCTGCCGCCTCGGCGGGCCCCCCGAGATAGAGACCGTCTACTTTGGCAGCGCCACCGCGCTGGGGCCCGAGACGACGGTGGCTCGCTGGCTGCCGATCGCGGCGTCCCTGCCGCTGCCGGACGGCGACGACAACGGCAGCATCGCCAGCAGCGGCGCCGCGCCCCCGAGCCCCCGCAGCAGCCGCATGTCGTGCGACGGCCTGCCGCCGCGCGCCTCGTGCGACAGCATGCGCGCCTCGTGCGACGAGCGCGCCGAGCGGCGGGGGCGCGCGGGCGCGAGCCGGCGGTCCAGCGCCAGCAGCTTTGGCAGCGCGGCGTGGCTAGCGTCCCTCGCCAGCGAGCAGGCGCTGCTCGACTCCCACAGCCTCTGGGTCGGCGCCGACAGGGCGGAGCACGCCGTGCGCGGCGGCCAGCGCAAGGGCGCGGGCGCGGGGCTCGCGCGGCCGAGCTCCTACCCGGCAAACCTCGCGGGCGCCGCCGCTGCGGCTGCACGCAGCACCGCGCCGGGGCCCGCGCCGCAGCTGCAGCTGCAGCTGCAGCTGCAGCTGCAGCCGCACCTGCAGCTGCGCGGGGGCCTGGTGGCAGGCACACGCCAGGGGCCGGGCGGCGGCCGCGCCGCGGCGGCTTCCGGGCTGCGGGCGTTGCCGCAGCAGTGCCCCGAGCGCGGCGTGCGCCTGCGCCACGCCTCGTCAGCCCCGTCCACGGCGGTTCAGTTTGCGCTCGCCTCGGCGACGAGCGACGGCAGCGGCGCCGCGGTGGCAGCGTGCTGCAGCAGCAGCCAGGGGGGCCTCGCAGGCAGCGGCGACAGCGCCGCAGGCCTTGTCGCGGCCGCCAGCAGCGACGGCAGCGCAGAGGGCGCGCCCCTGATCCACCTGCTCAGCCTGGACAGCCGGCCCTCCGATGCCGGCGCAGCCGCAGCCGCTGCCGCCGCCGCCGCGGATGAGGCGGACAGCGCTGGCATTGGGGCGGTGCACGGCGGCGAGTCGGCTGCGCAGTCTATGGAGCGCTGCATGCGGGGCGGGCGGCGGAGGAGCTCCTCCCAGCTGGTTAGTGGCCAACTTGCGCGCACGTCCGGGACCGCCCCGGCTTGAGCGCCTTGGACTGCCTGCATCACGGTCCTGGCGTGCGTGTGCGGGGGGCAGCGTACGCGCCCTGTGGTCGCCCGCGGACGCTCACACCCCACCTTGCTGCAACGCACCCTCTCCCCCTCCCCCCCGCCCCCCGCAGCTGCGTTCGAGCTCCCTCGAGGCGCTGCTGCTCACGCGCTCGGCCTCCAACCGCTCCTTCCACTTCGCGTCGCCCTCCAGCCCCCACGCCGCGCCGCGCCAAGCGCCGCCCATGCGCAGCCAGTCTGTGCGCTGCATCGCCACCAGTGGGGGCGGCGCGCTCGGCGGCGGCGGCGGCGGCGGCAGCATGCGGCGCCTCGAGCTGGCTAGCGCGCGCAGCATGCCGTGCGGTGTGCTGCCCTCGGCGGCGTCGCTGGCCTCCCCACCCTATGACAGTGCCGGCTCGCTCGCAGCCAGCTGCAGCCAGTTGGAGCTCCTGCAGAGCCCTCAGGACAGCCTGCTGGGACTGTCCATCGTGCGCGTCCGGCTGGGCTGCGCCGGCGATGCGCCCCTCGCTCATGCCGCGAGCGCGCCGCCTGGGCCCAACGCTTCGGGGGCGCCGCGGCCCGGCGCGGCCCGCGCGCCAGCCCCCGGCTGCTCGTGGCAGCCAAGCGCGGCCCTCGCAGCCGCAGCGGCCTCCGCCGCCGCCGCCTCGGGCGCTGGCTGCGGTGCACCGGCGGCGCGTTCCGTGTCTACGCCGCAGCTTCGTCTCTCGGACGGCGCGGCGGGTCGGCACCAGGGCATTGATGGCCTGATCGCGCGGCGCGCCGAGCTGGAGGAGGCTCTGGGCAGTGGCTGGGCCTCTGCTGAGCCCCTTGGCCTCCCGCTGGTCGCCGAAGAACCCCACAGCTGACAGCGAGGGGCGAGGCGCTTGACGGGCGCACATCGGCAGGGAGGCCGGGCGGCCGCTGTATTGCGCGGCCGCCAGCCCCGCTGCCGCGTCTGTCGAGCCTGGGGCCGCAGCCGATGAGGCACGCTTTGACCCCGCTGCTGCATCCCACCGGCGGCCTTTGACTGTATCATGACCATTCCTTGTACGTCCCATGATGATGCCAGGCGCACGCTTGCCGGCGCGGCGCGCCCGCGCGGAGCCAGGGCGCCCTGCTGTTTTGCCGCAATGCCACGTTTGCACGTCCCCTCCCAAGGGAGGTCGCCCTGATAGGGGCAGGCGGTTTTGCCTCACGAAACGAAGTGCTTATTCCCACCCCGTGTAGTGGGTTTTTTTGTTGCGTCCGTTGCTGGCGTGCGTGCTTGTGTATGCGCGGTGCCGGCGGGCACACAGCCCGACAGACCGTGCGCCCGAGTTGCTTAGCTCCCACAATCCAGCGCGATTACTGTAGGCCGTTCCAGAACATGTGCGAGTGCGCTCTAACCGTTGATTGAGCTGAGAAGCCTTCCCTCTGTGGCTCAGATTTCCCTCCCAAAGCACACAGATAACACGGCGACCAGCCGCGAACACCGCGCAAACCCGGCAAGGCGCGAGGCGGCACACCGAGGGGTGGCCCATACCCCCTGTGCTGTGCCCCGCCTGTATTCACCTCCTTTCCCCAGCTGGGCCGGCAGCGCCGCGGCCTGCCAGCCTTTTCATTACCCCCTGCCCAACCCCCGAACTCCTGTTGCCCGCAAGGCCAGCGGCCTGCATTCACGGGCCAGTTGCCGGCAAGCCCCCCCTCTCTTCTTCTTCGCCTTCCACCCGTAGGATGAAAGAGCACTGCACGCACCCAGCAGACTGCGCACGTCTTGCCACCGTCTGCTGTTGGCACGCGGGCCACCTACAGCAACGGTTCAGCGCGCGTGTGCACGCAGCTGCGTGCCACCCGGCTGAAAAGCAGCGCCCATCGAGCCATGCCGCGGCCCAGCGCGGCTTGGCGGGGCTGAGCCAGGCGCGACCCAAGCATTTGCGCACGCACCCAGCTTCCCCCACCAGGGCCCTGTCCTTTTTGCGCAGCTGAGCTTCTAGTAATTACCGCTTGCTTGCTGAATGCGACTCGTGCGCAGCAGCAGGGCTTTCGGTCAGTGCGCAGCAGCAGGGTGTCGGGCGTGCAGCGCAGGACGTTTGACTGCGCCGCGCGGTCAAACTCGTTGGGGAGTTGGGGCCGCGATCGAGACGCCACCTTCTTGAACCGTGCGAGGACGCAGCTTGATGTTTGGACTTGGCCGCTGATTTTCGTTTGCCCTGGGAAGGGCGGCAGCGCGCGTGGGCTCGCGAACGCGAAACAGAACGAGCGGACGAGCGCGGCTGCGTTTCCGCTCCTGATGAGGCAGGTGCATCATGAATCGCAGGATCTGGCTCTGCAGGTAAGGGCAGCTTCCTCGGGGGCTCGCACCGATGCAGGCGTCCGCGTGCTGCGCCCCCGCCAGACCGCCGCCTTCGTGCCCGCCGCCGAGAGCTCCCCCTACACGGCTGCGCAGGGCCGCCGTGTGCCGCATGGCAACGCCGATTCCCTGCAGCTTTCCTTCTCCTCTTTCACCGACTTTGGCTCTCTTGGGTCAGAGGCCGGCACGGGCGCGGGCGCAGGCGCAGGCATGGGCGCAGGCAGCGGCGGCATCTCGCCGAAAACCGGGCCGCTGCGGCAGCCTATGCCGACGCTGTACTGCTTGCCGGGCAGCGCAGACACCGGGCTGCTGCGGCGCCTGCAGCTCGGCCCCGCCCCTTCGCCCAAGCTGCGCGGAGGCACAGGCGGCGGCGGCGGCGGCCGGCTTTCCCCGACCAAGGCGGATGAGACGCGCCGCCAACGGAATAGCGCGGCTGCTGCTGCTGCATCAACTGCGCCTCGTCAGCCCGGTCTGCAAGTTGCAGCCGACCCGCCGTCTGGATTGCGCTCCAGTCGGTGGAGGGGGGCGCCCCTGGCGGCTGGCGAGGCCGCGCGCGCCACGACCGCGCGCCGGCGAGCCGCTGCCGCCGCCAGCGGGGGGCGCCGGCTCGATTTGGCCGTGCTGAGCTCGCAGAAGCCCCTGCTGACGGGCGATGACGCGGTGCGGCACTTTGTCAGCGGCGCGGGACGGCCCGGCGAGGCCGTGTTCTGCAACCCGGCCGCCGCTGCGGGAGATGGCTGGGGCGGCCCATCTTTCGATCTGGTGGTTGTGCCGCAGTCAGATGCCAACCCCGACCTGCACTACGTGGTTGGCTACAGCGGCGTGGTGGAACTGAGGCGCGGCGCCGCACCGGAGCTGACGCCGCTGGCGGAGTGGGTGCGCCTGGGCCGGCTGCACCGCGCGCTGGCGGCGCTGCCCTTTTCCAGGCACAACGCGCTCAGTGGGGTGAGCGGCGAGTGGGGCGCGTGAGTGGCTGCCTGCTTTCCAGCCGCCTGGTTCAGCAGACTGTTTTGGCTTTTTCCAGAAGCTCGGGCTGGTTTGCTGTTCACCTCTCGAATACCCATGCGCTGCACCCCTCCCCGCAAAAAACAGGCCTTTGCCAGGTGGCACCGAGGTGCTATGCACCAAGTAATGGCATGCGCGGCACGCACCCTTTCAGGAGCCCTGCTCACGGGCGACTCCAGTGTGCGCGCCTGCATCGCAGCGGCGCGCGAGGCCATTGCCCGCGCCGAGGTGGGGTCGGCTGATGATGGCGCAAGCCCAACGGTCGGCGGTGCTTGCGGCAGCCTGGCGACAACGCACGCCCAGCAGAGCCTGTCCAGTCTGCTGGCGCTGGGGCTGCACACTTCGCACCGGGTGTGTGGACCCGGGGGATCGGCGGTGCTGCAGCCCCTTGCCCGACTCGTGCATGCGCTGTGGGACCCACCCTCTGCTGAAGTGTCACCCGCGCGCCTCTTGCTGCCCAACCCGCCCCCTCCAAACGGAATGCACAGGCCGAGGCGCTGTCGCCCACCGAGCTGGTCACGCGCCGCGCCGCCAGCCATGATGCGGCGGGCACGCGCCTGGCTGCACTGCACGCTGAGCTGTTGCGCTTTCTGGAGGCCCTTGCAGCGGATCTGGAGCAGCGCATTCGCAGCGCGCACAGCGCGGCCGCTGCCGACAATGCTGCCGCGGCAGGTGCGTGGGCGGGGAGCAAGCCTCACTTTGAAGGGCGCTGGCGATTGAATTAGGAACGGAGTGTGCTTAAGGTTGAAGGTTTAGGGTTTAGGGGTGCCTGCTCTGTCCGACGCTTTCAGCGGCGGAAGTGTTTTAGATGCACTCACAACTACATTAAGTGCAACCACTTCACATTTCGCTACCCCCTACCCAAACAAACAGAGCGCTCGCCCAGGCTGCCCTGGCAGGTGCCAGGTGCGTTCCGTATAGCTGCGGCTCGGCAACACGCGGCGGCGCTGCTGTGCAGGTGGGGCCCTGTCAGGCCGTCTCGAGCACTGACAACGTGTTTGGTTGTGAGCGTGCGAGATCTTTTCATCGCCTGCTGGCACGTGTGGCCCTCTAAGCTGGCCAAAACACGATGCCCCCCTGGACCAGGGTCGTGGACCTGCTCGACGCGATGCTTTCTTCCGCGCTGGCACAGGCAGCAACGGCGGCTGTGGCAGCTGTGGAGGCGGCCGTTGCGGGCTCGCCGCCGGCCCTGCACCTTCGCGTGTGCATACGGCCTGCAGCAGCAGTGCCAGCGGGCACGGGTTTGATCTTTGACGGCGGCCTGCAAGCAGTGGTGCCGCAGCCCTGCGTAAGCTTCAGTGTCACCCGGGACGAGTGCGAGGCGGCGCTGGCGCAGCTGCCGCTCGCGGTGGTGGCCGCAGCGAGTGCTGCTCCTCGCCTGGCCGATTCAGCGGCCGCCCGCAGCTGGCAGGTCAACGCAGCAGCAGGGGCGGTAGGGGGGCAGGGGGCCAGGCCGCCCCCGACGCAGCAGCCTGCCCAAATTGGCCAGCAGGGCATTGATCCCCCCTCCCGGCGGCGATCGGCCCGGCTGGAGGTGCTGGAGTTTTGCAGCCGCGCAAACGCCTGCCAGGTGGGGGCGGCCTTTGTTTTGCAGCCTGTGGCACTACTGTGGCAGTGCTTGCTTTTGACAGCAGTCATTGAACCATGCCTTGCCCTCGGACTGACACGTGTTCACAAACGCCGCAGGATGCACTCGCGCGTTTCGCCCGTGGCAGCTGGGATGCCGCCGTGGGCGGCCCCGTGCTGCAGCCGTTTGTACGCGGGGCGGCTGTGCGCGCGCTGGCAGCGGAGTTTGACGCGGAGGGTTACGGCGCAGCAGCATCCAGCGCGGTGGATGTTTGTGCAGACCTTTCGGCGGCCCGGGCGTGGCGTGATTGCCTGTCGTCCTGCCCCCCGCTGGTCGTGGCGGGGCCGCTGCTCTTTGACGTGGGCGAGGCACAAAAGGCGTTGCTGCCGCTGAGCGCCAGGCTCGTGAGGTGCGTTCTGGGCTAGCTGGTGGACTGCTGGCGGCGCGGTGTTTCGCACCCCGGCCACTCATTTGCTTGCCCTACTGCACACCACCGCTCTCCCCCTGGCGCCCTCGCTGATCATCACCCCTCACTCGCAGCGGCCTGGAGGCGGTGCTGCTGCCCAGCTTCCTGCGCCTCTGCGCGCTGGCGCGCGGCCGCCTCGACGCCGCTGCAGCCGCGCTAAGGCAGCGCCCGGAGGGCTTGGACGATTTCATTGCCTGGGAAGCCGCGCAACAAGGCCACATGCCATCTTTGGGCGGTGCCAGGGACGGCCGCGGCGGCAGGGCAGGCGAGCTGCGGCAGCGCCTGACAGCCGAGTGCGATGCGCTCCGCCGCGCGGACGAGGTGCTCCGTGGCGGCAGCGTAGGCAGCACTGCCGGCGGTGCGGGTACTGATGGCGGCAGCGCTGCTGCGGCCGCGCGGTTGCGGCTGCTGGGCCTGAAAACGCAACGGCCCACAGCCGGCGCGGGCTCACGGCCAGCCTCGGCCAGGGAGCTGGGCAGCGCAGCGCGTGCCTTGGAGGGCGTGCAGGAGGCCCTTCACAACTACAAAGACGCGGGGGCGGCCGCAGATAAGTACGCAGCAGCGGCGGTCAGGGTGCACGCCCCCGAGATGTCGGCGCGGCTGGTGGCTGCAGAGTTGAAGCTTTTCACGCTGCTGGCGGCAATACGCCGCGGTGGTCCCACGGACGCTTCGCAGGAGCCAGGTGCCGCCCTTCAGACACTGGCTGCTCTCGAGGCAGAGGTGGCGCAGGCAGCCGGGCCCTCATGCGCCGCGCTCGATGCGGCCGGCGCCTTCTCCAGCTCGTCAAGCGTCGCACGGGCAGCACACGGGGTGCGGACGACGTTGGACGCGCTGCGGCTTGCGGCAGCCGACTTACGCGCCCTGTGGGCCGCGCTTGGGCGGTGGCGCGCCGCTCAGACAGACCTGCGCTCCACCCGCGCGACGGATGCGCGGGCATGTCGCGCCGCACTCATGAGGGCGCGCGAGGCGGAGGGCCAGCTGTCATCAGCAGTCCAGGGCTGGCGCGGCAGGCTTGTGGCTGAAGACCTGCGGTCAGGGACCTGCGCCACGCCGGAGGAGGCTGCCCTCGCTGCCTCGGGAGACATGGAGCGCCGCGCGTGGCACGGGCAGCTGCCGGCGGCGCAAGCCCTGTGGGATGGCGAGCTGCAGCCGCGGCACACAGCCATGTTGGCTGCGCTGCTGCTTGACCTGCGCGGCGGCCCGCCTGCCGCACTTGCGAGCGTAGGGGGCAGCGCGGCAGATGACGAGTGCGGCCTGCCGCTGGGCGAGCTGATGCACAGATACGCGCTTGTCACGCGCGGCAAGCAGGATGGTGAGGCGTCGCCGTTGGGTGCAGCCACGACGAACGCCACCACAGAGGGCGCCAGCGGCAGCAGTGGTGGCTCCGGCGGCGAGCAGGGGCATGCATGCCCCGTCAGTGCCGCTGAGCTTGTTGCGGTGTGCAGCCGCGGCGCACGCAGCAAAACCGTCCTGGCCCATGTGCTGGGGCTGGCACGTGCCGAGGCGGCGCTTGCCTCAGACCTGCGAGGACTGCAGGCTCGCCTGATGGGGCTCCCTCTGACACTCAGCGCAGAACGCGTGGCTGGCTGCCTGCTGCTCTTGAACCTGCCCCAGCTGGCCGCAGAGCTTGAGGGCTCCGCAGCGGCTGCGCTGAGGCATGCCCACGCGTCACCGGCGGCGCCAGGCGTGGCGCAGCTGGCGCGCGTGGTGCAGGGGCTGCAGCAGCACCTCATTGCATGTGTGCGGGTGAGTGGGGGCTAGTCATATATGGCGGGTTCTGCCGTTGGACCTGCGCTGCCGTTGGACCTTTGCTGCCATTGGACCTGTCTGCTGGGGATGCTCTGTTGATTTAGCTTGCTGTCAACGATGGCGGTACCTTCCAAACCACTGACCAACCCACTGCTTCCACCGCACATCCTCCCCCCGTGCAGGCAGCAAACGGGTGCCAGGCGGCTTTGCTGCGGCTCTACGCCATAGTTGCCCTGCCTGCCGGGCAGCTGGGGGTTGGAGAGGAGGAGCGCGCGACGCTCGAGGCGCGGGTCCGGGCCGAGGCGGCACCTTGGAGCCGCGCGCTGCTGCAGGTGGCTGCGACTCGGCGCACCTCAGCCGATGGCCCGCAGCAGCCTGCCTTGCTCCTGGCAGACTGCGCCGCTGAGCTGTTGGCAGCTGCAAGGCAGGCTTGGAAACAGCTGCGCGGCAGTGAAGAGGCCGCAGCCGCGGCACTTGCGGCTCCGGCCAGGCTGGCGTGCCCGTTGCTGGTCTGTGCAGCAGACCGCGACATCCTCATGGCCATCGCACCCCCTTCGGCCGCGGGCAACGCTCTCGCATTGCCGGCAGCGCTGCTGCGGACGCTGCTGCCGGGCGTGGCCGAGCTGCTGCCACCGACGCCAGGGCAGCTGAGGACACGGCACCAGCAGGAGCGGCGTGAGGCAGCCGCGCGCGCCTGGGCCTCCGGCCCAGTGGCGGCAGCACGGCGCCGTGTTGCCAGCACAACGCGGTTGGGTGCCAAGGCAGGTGATGACGACCCACATTTCAGCAGCTGCAACGGCGACGGCGGGTTTGAGGCAGCACAGATGACAGGAGCAGGCAGTGCTTGCGGTGCGGATGCGGCCGCGTGGGTTGGCGCGCTGCGCTCTCACTGTGGCGAGGTGATGCAGCTGTCGCGCCCAGTGCAGCTCCGCGGCGCCGGTGCGCCGCCGCTGGGTTTGGCTCTGTCGCAGATCGTGGACTGTGCCGTGGCGGCCGTCCGCTCAGCGACTGCGACGGCGGTGCAGCGCGCCGCGGAGCCGAGAGTGGGCGGAGAGGATCCGGCTCCAGGCAGTTCTCCAGTGTCTGACCTTTTCGCCGGCATGGCGGACTTGCCGGTGCAGGCAGTGCTGCTCGCTGACGCAGCAGCCTGGACCGAGCGGGTGGAGCAGGCGCTGCAGCAGACGGAAGGAGCAGAGGCAGTAGGCCCAACAACGAGGCCCCACCCGTCGCCACTGGCTGCGCTGCACGAGGCGCTCTCGCTGCGGCTCGAGACGCGGTTGCACGCCCTCAGGCGATGCTGCGGGTTTGCGGCGGCGAGCGGCAGCAGCGGCAGCAGCAGCAAGGCAGGCAGCGCGCCCGCGAGCCGAGGCACCAGTGGCGGCGGCAGCCGGAGTGCACGCGCGGCTGCAGGCACGGCGGATCTCTCACCAGGCTGGGAGCCAGCACAGCTCCTGCGGCTTTGGCATAAGCAGGAAGGGGGAGAGGCAACCGCACCGCCGGCTGCAGCACCTGTGGACGCGGCCGACGGCGCTGCTGGTGCACACCGCCGCCTCTTGACGGCGCTCTCTCGCGCGAGCCTGGAGCAGCGGGACGCCGCGGCAGCGCTGCTGGCTGCCCCCCCTGGGGCGGCCGTGAAGACTTGGCACCACCACCCGCGTTACTACTGGGAAGCCGTTGGGGAGCTCAAGGTGTGCTGCGGCAGCGGGCGCCAGCTCTACGGTTTTGCCTATGAGCCCCTGGGCCGCCTGGACTGGAATCTGCTCCTGCCGCCTGGCGAACCCTTGCTGTCGGCCTGGGATGCGCTGCACGCGTCTCATGCCGTAATTGCCCTGGATAGCGGCAGCACAGCAGGCTCCGCCGCCGCTGCAACTGGCGTCGGCGGCGGCGGCGGCGGCGGCGCAGACCGGTCCGCCAACGCAATAGAGGCCTCGCTCACGCCGCTGGCTGCGCTTCAAATGGCGCAGCTGGCCGGCCGGCGGTGCACCACGCTGGCAGCCGGGCCCCGAACCGATGCAGACGAGGTGCGTGCCTGGTTGGCCGCCAACGCCACCGCCGGCGCTTGGGGTTTCTTGGCCGGTGTGGAGCGCATGGCGATCGGGCCGGCTTTGTCCGTGCTGCAGCGCCTGCCCACACAGGAGGCGGGTGTTGTGTTTGTTCAACTACCCGTGGCATGCCAGGGCAGCAGCGACACACAAAGCGGCGCCCTGCGCGAAGCGCTTGCGGCATGCGCAACACGGAGTATTGCTCCAGCACCGCTCAACGTGCGGTTCTGTGCCACTGCCTGGCTGCGCGGCCTCATGCCGGGATCGCGAGCATGCAGCGAGGCCGCCGATGCGCTGCTGGAGGCGCTGGGGCCAACGATGCCAGCCGGTGCCGCCGCCGACGGCAGCCTCTGCTGCGCCGTGCTGCGCATGCTGCGGCGCGCTTCACAGCTTTGTGCGGCCGCAGCCGCGCCGGCTGTGGAGGGCGGCAAAATCAGCAGCGTGCACCACCTGGTGCACCGCGCAGTTGCCGAGGTGGCAGTCACGAGGCCCGCAGACAAGGCGGAGGTGCTGGCAGCTTGTGCGGCGGTGCGCACGTCCTTGCAGGACGGCGGCATCGCAGTGGTCGTGGGCGACGGGGCAGCAATGGCAGCAGAGACGCTTGTCAGGGCCTACACCAGCAATGAAGCCAGCACGTGGTCCCAGCTTGACGCACAGGCCGTCGACGGCGGTGTCAGAACTGCAAGGCCCGCCGGCGGGCCGGCAGCCGTGCGCATCAACCTGGGCCTGGTTCTGGCCTCTTGTGGAGCCGCCACTACAAGGGGCAGTTCCGACCTGCACATGCTGGCCGCAGAGCTTGCACAGTGCTGGGAGGACGGCCTGGCGGGGTTGGAGGCCGGCGGCTGTGCAGCTGCACTATCAGCTGCCCGGCGCGCAAGTGGCGGCGACGGCAGCAAGAGCAGCGGCAGCAGGGACAGAGGCGTGCCGCCCCAGGATCGTTCACTGCTCGTTCTTGAAGCCGATTCAGCTGACGCTGTCGCCGCTGCCTCACAACTGGTTTTTGGGCACTCTGGCCTGCTCCTCCAACCCAGCTACTGGGCGTCACCGCTTGCTGAGGCCCTGCCGCTTTGTGCCGGCGTGCTTCTGGTCTGTGCCGAGCCCGAGGCTGCCGCAGCCGGCAGCCGGCTAGCGGCGGCTCTTGGCGGTGCTTACTTCGGCAGTCACCTCCTGGACGTCCGCGGCGCCGTGTCAGCGCGCCTGGCCGCGGCGCTGCCCCCGCTGATGCTCACAGCTGGTGACGCACCACCTGGGCTCGGGACCACCGATGCGCACGTGCAGCCAGGGCCTGAGTTGGTGGCGCGCCTGGCCACGCTGCTGTGTGACTTGGCCTCTGAGGCAGCGCTGGCAGCAGCAGGCCTCGCCAGCGGCGCCGACGTGCCCGCTGCCAACATCAGCGCCCGTGTCAGTGGGGACAGCCCCCGACCTGGCAGCATTGAGCAGCAGTGGGCTTTGGGTACTGTGATGGACGTGATTGCGGTGGTCAGCGCTCAATGGGTGCGTGCGAGGCCCGCCAACAACGCTGCGGCAGGTAGCATCGCCACTCGACTCGTCCTCCAGCAGGCAGCTTGGCTGCTCTGCAGCCGCTGTGCAGTGACAGCGTGCGGCAGCAAAGGCTTGGACGGCAAAGGCACAGCGCGGCTGGCGGCCACCCTCGCTGCCGTTGCTGGTGGCGCCGGCTTTGCGGCCGAGCTGCCGCCGGCGGAATGGGGGCTGCTTGGCAGCGTGTTGGATCTCGACACAGGCGCATGGCAGCCGTGGGCAGAGGCGGCTGCCTCTGCAAATGTCGCAACCAGCGCAGCAGACAGCTGCAGCGCGGCGACGCTGCGGTGCGTTGCCTCGGCTTGGCTTGAGGCCGGCTTGGCACCGCTCGTCATCGGCCCCCCCGGCTCGGGCGCAGCTGCGGCTCTGAGTCAGCTTCTCACCGACAAGCCCCGCGATTCGCACGACCTGAGGCTGTCTGCGGGCAGCGAGGGCGAGGAGGCCGCGGCGGTGCTGCACGAGCTGAGGGACACGGGCCGATCGCCGCGGTTCGAGTGCCTGCGCGCTCCGGCCCGCGTCCTGGTGGAGGGGCTCCACCTTCCGTGGCTGTCGTCACCGGCAAACCCGGGGGCATACTCAGCGCTACGGCGGCTCGTGGACGCTTGCCGTCGTGGCAGGGACGAGGCTGGCAGCGCGTCTGGTGTGAGCAGTCAGCTGATGGCGACAGCTCAAGCGGGGCAGCTGCATTGCTGCCCAGCACCACTGGTGCGCTGCTTTGCTCCCCTCAGCATTGCTTGCTTTGCCGGCCTCGAGGACAGCCAGCCGTGGAAAGGAGCCACCGATGGGCACCCGCCCAGCGCTGTGGTCGGGGCGCTCAACACTCGAGCCGCCGATCGTTGCAGGCCAGCGCGCAGCGGCAGTGCTGATGGCAGCAGCACCACAGAATGCGGTAACGGCGCAAACAGCCTCGCCGTTGAGCTGCACGCGCTGCGCCAGCGGCGGCTTGTGGCGGGTCTTCGGGCCACATGCGGCGCGGTGCTTGCCATGCTCCGCGAAGCGGCTGCCAGCGGCGCGCTGGAGGAAAGTGGGGGTGACCTGCTGCTCAACAAGGGCCTGGTCGAGGCCCTTGATGCAGGCTTGGCCTACGGGCTCGCGGTCATTGCCGCCAGGACGCTGGACGAGCCGCAGGCAGTGCAGGCTGCAGAAGACGCAGCAGGCGCTGAGGCTGCGGCTGCATCTGTGGGCCTGAGAGGCGGCGGGAGCTGCGCCGGCCACCTGGCCACAGCAACGCTGCTGCAAACCGGCTTTGGAGCTGGTGCAGGGCCTGAAGAGGCGGCCGCTGATGTGGCTCTGTGGTGGGTGGCCTGGGCCGCGCGAGACCGCTAGAGTGCGGGCCAGAGGCCAGCTTTGGGCTGTCGAATAGCTAGCAGCATACGCATGCACGGCTGTTGCTCTGCAACTAAACTTACTGGAATTGAATCACCCCAATGCATGAACCCACAGTGTTGTCGACGGCCTGTGCCGCTACCTCACCGACGGCCTCGCGAGCGCCGCTTTGCAACGGGCCTTGCGCCACGCCATCGTGGTTGCCGCCTCTGTGCATCTGCTTGCAGGGGCGGGCCGCAGGGTTGTGGAGCGGGTCGTGGCAAGAGCGGACGAAGCCCAGATGGAGGAACGCCAGGCGTCCGAGGCGCGTGCAGCCTGTGCAGCCCCGGCATTCCTGGCGTGGACTGAGGCCCTTGCGCCGGCTGCCTCGGCAGTTCGGGTGCTGTCCGCCGCAGCGGAGCTCGCTGCGCGCTCGGGGATGGGTCCGCCTGCTCCGCACGCCGTGCGGCAGCTGTTGGCGGTTGCGGCACACGGCCGAGACCCTGTTCACGCCGCTGAGCCTCTACGCACGCGCGGCGAGCTGGGCCAGCTGCTGAGGTTCCTTGCGAGCCGTTGGGCTGGTGGCAGTGAAGAGGAGCGGCCAGCTGCATGCTGTGCTGCGGGTAGCGCGATAACGCTACCTGAGCTGTGTGCGGCGGCGCAGCTGCTGCACAGCACCGAGTTTACGTCGGCAGTGCACCGCCTGATGGACGTGCTGCGCTCGCCGACAGCGCGCGGATGCACGCTCGTGGCGGCCAGTGGCAGTGGCGCTGAGCAGGCCGGGCCAGCCCTTGCAGCGCTTGCGGCGGCGGCGGTTGCTCCCAGCACCACCTGGAGGATCGACGCGGCAACCGGCGGCGGCGCTGCTGATGCCCTGGCTGCTGCAGAGGAGGTGCTGCGCGTCGCTTCAGCCGCCGCTGCTGAGAGCGCGGAGGGCGCATCTGTGCCCATCATTCTGCTGGGCCCTGAGGCCTGCTCGTGCGACCGCCTACTTGGGCGGCTGCAGTCACTGCTGCTCAACGGCAGTGGTCCAACGGGAGCGCTGCGAGCGGTGCTGGTGGCGGGCTCGCTTGTCGACCTGCAGCGCATCGCTTGCGGCTTTCCACACCTGGTTGGCCCCCAGGCCTATGTGCTCGTGTATTCCGAAGAAGCAGCAGCAGCGCAGCTGGAAAGCGACTGCCTGCGGGCGCTGCTGGCATCCGAGGCAGCGCAGGGCGCTCTTCGACAGCATACAGCCCGGGCTGCTGAGCATCAATGCGCCGAGGCGCAGCGGCCGACGCAGCCAGCAGACGCGGTGCAGCAGAGGCACAAAGCAGCGGCAGGCATCGCCTGTGCGGTGGCGGAGATGCACCGCAGCGTGGTCAAGGCGTGCACGGCGCAGCGGCCCGCAGCCGCGGCCCAGCCACCCAGCACTACTGTGGCTCACCGTGTACTGGCCGCCGCTGTTCGCCTGCACCGCACCTCCCAAAAACTGCTCGAGCGCCGTCGCCTGGCGCTGCACGGCGGCGTGCGGCGTGCAGCCCGCGTTCGGGCGGAGCTCCAATCGGCGCTCGATGCCGTTGGGGCTCCGGAGGGCAGTGCGAGTTCAGCCGCCGGCAGCAGTGATGACAGCGGCGCTGAGAGGGCCGACGCGTGGCGCGCTGCGGTGGCTGGGCTGGCGCCGCTCGAGGCCTCTTGGGGTCTGCAGCTGCGGGATCTGGACAGCTGCGAGGCACGGCTGCTGGGCGACAGCCTCGTGGCCGCAGCCAGGGCCGAGTACACCGGCTGGCTGCTGCCGGCGCGGGTGGCAGTGCCCTGGCCGGCAGCGCTTGTGGAGGCTGCCGGTGTTGGAGTGTCGACGCTGGCAGGCCCGCAGTCTTCCAGGCCTGCGGTGGCGGCGGCTGCCGCGCTGCCCCTGCCAAGCCGCGAGCTGCTGGCGGGCTGCGGCTGCGGCGCCGGCCTCATAGAGGATGAGACAGTGCCTGCATTGCAGGCGGACCTGGCCTTGGTTGCAGCGGCAAGCCGGCGGGCAGTCTTGCTGCTTGACACTGATGCCGCGCCGCTCCTCCAGCTGCTGGTGGCAACTGCACGGCGTTTTGACACAGATAGAGCGGGCGAAGGTCCTGGAGGCGATGCCGGTTGGGAGGTGCTGGAGCTTTTGGTCGGCGCCAACCTGCCGGCCATCTGTGATGCTGCCCGCCAAGCGGCGCAAGCCGCGCTGCGGCGAGGCGCCAGCGTGGCTGTGAAGCTAGGCCATTTGAGGGCGCTGCATTTGGCAGAAGTGGAGCAGCTCGTCCTGGACCTGGCTGCTCAGCATTGGCTTGCGCAGCTGCCAACAAGCCAGCAGCCGCATGCGCCTCCGGGCGCAGGCAGCTCAGGAGTGTCGGGTGCGGACGCTGACGCGCTGCTGGACTGCTGGGCAAGCGAGGTGGATAGCGCCTTGCCGCAGCCGCTGCTGGTGTTTGTGGCAGCCGTCGACAGCGATGACCACCAGCTGCGGCCCAGCATTGCTGCTTCCTGCACCGTCGTGCCCGCCCCATGGGCGGCATTCCACAGCGGCCTGGGCGCAGCAGGGCAGCGGGGCGCAAATGCAGACGCTGCTGCAGATCTGTTGGCGGAGCGTGTTCTGGGATTGCTGCTGGCCTGGAAGGCACCGCGCGTGCTCCGCCAGCTGTCAGTGGCTGTCGCCGCGGCCGCCGACGCGGCTGCAGCGCTTGGGGTGCGTGAGGGAGCCCTGCTGCAGCGGCTCGCCGAGGTGCGTGCTGGTTCTTGGGGAGTGGGGAGCGGGCCGCACCTCTCGTGCGCTTTGAGCCTGGCTCTGGCACCGGCGTTCAGTGCATTGAGTGCAACCCCTGCTCTTGGGCGGAAGGCTTGACCCGCGCAACCCCCCGCCTCTGCCTCTCCAGGCGCAAGGCATGGCAGGGGCCCCTGGCCACGCGCAGCTGCTGCTGTCTTCAGCCCTCGCGCACCACAGCGCCGCTGCTGTGAGGGTAGTGCAGCTGCAGGCGGCCGCGGCCGCGGCAACTGCCAGTGCTGATGTGGCCGGGTGGCGGCCACTAGCCAAGCGGCTCGCGGCTGCGTGGAAGCGGCTTGTAGACGGCTACGCAGCTGCAGGCGCGCCGCCCCCACCAGAGCGTCTGCTTTGGGAGCTGCTGCGCCGTGCCTGTGCGGAGGCACTAGTCAGCGTGCAGAGCAGCACTCTGGGCGCCGCTGATGTGCCGCCACAGCGGCTGCCTCGGCCGCGCAGCACAAGCGAGACCAGTCCATCAGAGCGCTCGTGTTCGTCGTCGTCAGAGGATCCCCTCGAGGGCCTGGCGGAGGCTACGAATCCCGGTGCTCAGGCAGCCCCAGCCTCGGAGCTGCTGCAGCGGTTTGAGGAGCTGCTCCAGGCTTTTTTGGGGGAGGAGGGAGCTTCCAGCGGCGGCCAAAGCGTACGACCCACCGCGGACATCTCCTCAGCAATGCGTCTGCTGCCTGCCGGCTGCGCATGCCTCGTCCTCGGCAGCAGTGCGCGCAGTGCGCTGGCCGCGGTGCGGGCGGCGGCGAGGGCGGAGCAGCTACCGCTGGCTGTGGCGCTGGCACCAGACGCTGTTGCAGGGCAGGCCAGCTGCCAGGGGGGCTGGCTGGTTGTATTGGCAAGCAGTGGAACAGAGGCCTCGGCGCTGGCGGTGCGGCGGCTCTGCGGCGTAGTCGCATTGGGCGGCCGCAGCTTCGCAGGGATCGTGGCGGCACCGCTGGCAGCTTCGAGGCAGCTGCTGGCAGCTGCGCCTGCCGGCGCGCTTGTGCCGCTGCTGTGCCTCTCTCAAGAGTAGGAGTATTGCTTCTGCTTTACTGAGCCTGCATGCACAAAGCAACCACGTGTGCCTTAGTAAAACTTGGGGAAAACGGGATGGAGTTTCCAAACAAAATAGACACAGCAAAATCGTGCTGGGCTTTGCTCAACATACAAGTACATACAAGGGCCGTACACAAGCCAACCAGCGCCCCTGCAAGTGCGCCTGTTCACAGCTGGTCGCGCTCGCTCCACGACCCCCGCAGCCCCTCCAGGTCGCGCAGGGTGATGTAGGCATCCACACCAAACCCGGGCATGTTCTGCAGCGCCAGCTCGCCACCAAAGTAGCGCGCATACAGCCGGGAAAGGGGCAGACCAAAGCCCAGCCCCGCCAGCTTGTACCGCTGACGCGGCGCCTCCGAGGCGGCAGCCAGCTGCACGCCGTAGCCACCGCCGTTGCTGCCGCCCTTGGCTGCAGCCGCGACGCCGGCCCCCCCGCCGCCAGGGTCTGCGCCGCTGCCGCCGTCTCCGCCGCTGCCGCTGCCGCCGCTGCTGGCCCCGCCGCCGCCGCTGCCCAGGGGGCACAGGTCTGACGTTGTGAAGCCGTAGCCCCACACCTGGGGCGCGATGTCCTCGGGGATGCCGCCGCCCTGGTCGCTGATGCGCACAGTCAACGCGCTGGCGCCGGCGCAGACGCGGATCTGCACCGGCGGCAGCCGTGCGGCGGCGTGGCGCTCGACGGTGGCGCGCATGGCATTTTTCAGGACCTCGTACAGAATGTAGTCCAGGTGGGAGGGGATGTAGGGCAGCACGGCGGCAATGTCACCGGTCACGCGCACGTCTGGCGCGGTGCCAAACACCTGCGGTGGACGAGGGGGGGGGAGAGGGGAGCACTGTTCCGTTTTGGGGCACCGCGGGCAGCAGCAGTTTGCAGCGTTGCATTGGCACGGCCCCGCAGCAGGCCAGTCAATTGCCCACGTCTGCTCGCAGCGCAGCGTATCGCATGGGCAGCCCTCCCGGGCGGGCCCGCACCTCTGCGCACAGCATGGCCGCGCGCTGCCCCGCGAATTCCGCCGCCCCCGCCACGCTGAGCGCGCTGTCCACCACGCCCCCGCCGCCGCCGCTGACCGCCAGGTGCTGCTCCGCCAGCACGCGCCGCGTGATGCGGCTGCGCAGCATCGAGTCGAAAAAGCCGTCCAGCTGCAGCGCGGGCCCCACCAGCGCGCGCGCCTTGGCCTCGCGCAGGCCCGCCGCCAGCGAGTCCAGCATGGGCGCGTGCTCGTCCACCAGCCGCCGCAGCAGCACGCAGAACGACGCGTTGTCCGCGGGCGAGGCCACCGGCGGCAGCTGGCGCAGCACCTCGAATGCGTGGTGGTAGGACTTGTACACCCGGTTCACGTGGGGGTTGGTCACCACCAGGTGGGGCAGCAGCTGGAGGTCCAGCAGGCGGCGCGCCAGGCGGCGCGGCAGCTCGCGCTGGACCTGCGGGGGTGGACAGCGGTGCGGGACGGCGGTGCTCGGCGGCCTGCTGCGCCGAGTGCTGCTGCCCAGCGTGGCGGCCGCGGCTGCGTCCGGGGCAGCAGCGCGCGCGGGCCGCACCTCGCGCGCGTTGGCGGTGACGTAGCCCGCGTCCAGCGCGGCGCTGCGGCCGCCCTCCAGCAGCCGCTGCAGCGACAGCTGGGTGATGGGGAGCTGCGCGTACGTCTCCACCGTGGTGTTGTAAAAGGAATCCACACGCGCCGATTCGGAATCCTTGGGCGGCTCTGTCCACACTCCGCGGCTGCCACTGCTGCTGCGCCCGGCTGCCGCTGTTGCCGCGCTCGCCGCCAGCGGCGCAGGGCCGCCGCGCCCCGCCGCAAGCGCAACGGCGGCGCGTTGGGCTAATCTCTGGGGTGCGCTCATCGAGGCGCGGTCTGGCCACTCAGAGCATGGATTGCGGGCCCGTCGCAGCGGTTGCGGAGCATTCGAGAGCGCCCGCCGAGGCTAAAGCAGCGTCAACGAAACTTTCCTGCGTTCAAAACGACAATACCCCCCCTGGATGGGGCCTGGCTCGGTCGCCGCTCGCGCCTCGCGCACTGCCGCGGGTGGCGCGGGCCGCCGCGCCTGGCCGCTGCCGAACACGCGGCCGAACAGGGAGCCAGTAGGTTTACATGTAGGCCTCCTCGCGGAGGGGGCGCCGGTGAGTGGCGCGCGAGTGTGTGTATTGGGGGTTGGGGGATTCATCAACGGGGCCGCGCCGAGGCGAGATGTGCCCTCTCGCGGTTGCGGGCCGTGCCGAACCGCGCGCACCACGATGCTTGCAGCGGTGGCGGGGGGCGGGGCGCGCGCTGTGTAAAAAAATGGGCTCAGACCGGAAAGCCTTGCACAACGGGCGGCGCGAGAGCTCGGCCCGAGTGACGCGCCGCGGCGGTTCCAGCCGCGGCGGGTTGGGTGGCGTACGTTTGAAGAGGCAGCGTGGCCAAAATGGGTGGCTTGCAAAACGGAATGGAGACAGTGGGGGCGCCTTGAGTGGGGCCAGTCGCTGGCGTGCGGCGGGGTGGGGGGTCGGGGGCGGCTTTGCAGCCGCTCGCGCCGCTCGCGCCATTCAAGTGCTGCTGGCTCTAACTGGGGCCGACTGGTCGAATCAAGGGGTGTTGGGGAGCGCACAAAGGGTCGACATCGGGGGGGGGGGTATGTGTGCGTGGGATCGATAAACCACGGAAGCAAACAGGGAGGCAGGGTGAGCGCGGCGTTGCCGCCGCTGGCAGGTCAAATGGGCTCAGGGAAGCCGGCGCTCGAGGCGCCCCAGCCCAGTAACAATGGGGAGGGGGGATGAGAGAGCGAGCAGCCAAAAGCAGCACGCCTTGCGAGTATCTTTTTTGGGGGGTTGCCCGTTTTCCGGCGTGCGCCATGTGTTGAGCTCAAAAGGGGCGCGCGGCCGCGAGCATGCCCTGCCGCGCCGCGGGCTGTGCCTGCGCCGTCTCTGCCGCCAGCGCCGCGAGTGTGTCCACCGGTGAGGGGAAGAACGGCCACGACAGCACCGCCCAGCGCGCGACCTGCGCGGGCGACAGCAGGGCCTGCAGCGCGCGAGCAAGCGCCGCCAGCGCGGCGTGCTCCGTGGCCAGCGCGCGGGCGAGGCGGGGGGCGAGCTCCAGGTAGCCGGCCCCGAGGCAGGGCGCGGGCCCGGCGGCGAGGCGGGCCAGTGCGGCGGCGGCGGCCGCCTTGGACTCTGCGGCGCGTGCGGCGCGCTCGGTGTAGAGTGCGTAGCAGTCCAGCGCGGCTGCACGCTGCGCCGTGGTGAGCCCGAGCTGAGCCAGCACCGAGCGCCAGTGCGCCTCGGACGGTGCCGCCAGTGCCTCAGTCTCGAGGTTGGTGCACAGCAGCGCGGTCGCGGCCGCGCGGCTGCGGGCGGCCAGGCTGTAGAGGCGCGTCGCGACGTCGTCGACGGCCGCGGCCAGCTCGCGCGCGGCCGCCGGGGAGGGCTGGGCATCCGCACGGGCCAGCAGCCCCTCAAGGCGCGCCACAGCGGCGCGGTACCAGGGCAGCACCTGGCCCTGGGGGTACAGCGGCGGCAGGCTCGGGAGCCGCTGGATCGCCAGCGGCGGCTGGTGCGGCGCCGGCGCCGCAAATGCGTCGTGCCGCCGCGCCGCAAACGGTGAGTGCTGCTGCTGCTGCTGCTGCTGCTGCTGCTGCTGCTGCTGCTGCTGCTGCTCCTGCTGAGTCTGCTGCTGTGCGGGGTGCACCGGCTGCTGGTTCTGGTACGCGTAGTAGGGGTGCGCGGCGCTGCGCGGGGCCGGCACGGCAGCGGCTGCCTCCCGGTCGGTGAAGGCGACGGGCTGGCCCGCAGCAGGGCCGTACTGGGCCGCGGCGTGGTGGCTGCAGAACTGCGCGAGCTCCTCGCCCACGGCCCACGCGGCGCTGGCGGCGCTGAGCGCGCTGCTGGCAGTTGCGCCGCTGCCTGCAGGGTTGTCGCGGCGGGTGGAAGGGATGGGGACAGAGTGTGAGGGCATGCCTGGCTTGGCAGCATGTCAAGCAGAGGGAACCAGGTGGGCACGCATGCACACGCTTGCCCTGCCCATGCACCATTGCCACTTCGTGCACGAGTCGATGCAAGCCACCAAACTTTCAAATCGCGGCGCTGCAAGGGTGACGCACCGGGGTTCCCACCTGCAGACGATGCGCGGATCAGTGCCGAGCCCTCAGTGGTGACGCAGTAGCCCACAAACGGCTTGGACTCGCGCGGTGCCGGCGCGTTGGGCGGCGGCGGCGTCCCGCTGCGGGCGCTGACCGTGTCCGCTGACGGCGCCGCAGCGGCAACCGCGGCGACGGCGGCGGCGACGACGGCGGCCGGGAGATCGACGGAGAAGGCGCGGTCCGGCAGGGGCAGCGGCGAGCGCGGCGGCGCGCTGATGGTGCTGAGGTCGTCCGAAAAGGCGCGGGCGGCCTGCGCCTGCATAGCACGCACCAGCTGGCCGGCGGAGGAGTGCTCCGGACCCGCGGCGGCGGCCAGAGGGTGGTGGCGGGTGCGCCCGTGCTGCACCTCGTCGGCAGCCGCCGCCGCTGCCGCGGCCGCAGCGGCGGCCGTCGTGCTGGCTGCAGCCGCGGCCTCGGGCGACACGCCGTGCGCGGCGGCCAGCGCGGGGGGCACGTCCAGCGAGCCGCCCAGGGAGGTGAGGTGGGCCTCGAGGCCGGCCAGCGTGAGCTCCAGCGCACCGGCGCGCCGCCGCAGCGCGCCGTTGGTGTCTGTGAGCGCGGCCACCTCGGCCTTGCGCGTGGCCACATCAGAGAGCAGCGTGCTCAGCTGTATTGATGAGGTTGGGGGTTTGGGTTTGGCAGAGGGAGGGTTCTGTGCTCAGGGGGAGGTCGGAATAGGGCAGGCGGCACCGCACGGCCGTCCATGCGCCCTCAGTCACCGGGTGACACCACCCTGCCAGAAGCTGCGGCGCGGCGCCGGGTGCCTGCGAAACCTCCCGGCTGCACGGGCGCCCTGCGGCGCCGCCGCGCTGCATGTGAGAACCCTGCACACCTGCTCCTTCTTGCGCTCGTAGAAGAGGCGGTGGGCCCGCTGCTGTGCGGTCTCCTGTGCGGTGCCGCGGGTGCTGCCGCCACTTCCGCCGCGGCGCGGCTTCTTACGCGCCGTGCCGCGGCCGCCCGGGGCGGGGGCATCGCCCGTTGCCGTTGAGGAATCGCCTCCAGCAGCATTGGGGGCGGTGCCGGCGGGGAGGGCGGCCGCAGGGGCTGGTTCCGCCCCCGGCTGCCCCTGTGCCGCGGCACCTGCTGCCGGCTGCGGCACCTGCGCCGCGGCGGCGGCGCCCTGGTCGCCAGCGCTCTCGTCGGTCAGCTCCTCCGAAGAGAAGAACTGCAGCAGGCTGTCTAGAGGGCCGTCCATTGCCGCGGGAGGGCCGCTGCAAAGGATTGAGAGCGCTTCGCGCCCGTCGAGCAAGCCGTAGTGGTGGGCTTACGCAGCGTACCACTGGCCAAAACGGCTTCCAAAAAAGCAATGGAGACGAACGGATAGGACCGGGGCTCCGGGAGGGCCTAAAAGCCGGACGAGTTCGGTAGGCACCGGGTGCGTGAAGCTCTCCGAAGTCGGCCCGAAACGGGCTCGGCGCGCCAGGATGCCGAGCTCGGAAGGTCTACGATTGATTTTAATGCCTTGTTATGCCCGGCGTGTGGGCGTGGGGGGGCCTTGCTGGGGAGCGCGGCGCGAAGAGCAGAACGCTGCAAGAGTCGCCTGACAAGAGCACGGCCGCCGGTACCTTGGGCCTCTGCCGCGTTGGGGCAGCGGACGGTCCCTGCCCATCGCTTGCACTGATCTGAGTCCACCCGCTGCGTCCTCGCCTAGCGGCCTCGGCCAGCGGCCGGAGCGGCCCTACAGGTGGGTGCGGCACGAGTTCAGACGGGTCGGCGGCGGTGCGGGGCAGCATAGCCCGGTCCCCCACTTTGAAGCTCTGGGACAGACCGCTCTCAATTGCAAAGCGGCAACACCCGCCCACACCCGGCCTGGTTTTTTGGGGTGCACTGCAGCAGGCGCGGTCAACCACGGAACGTGGACCGCAGCCCAGGTCGGCCGCAGACACACGCGGAGCATCCCCATGCACCAGCACCAGCCTCATCGCAACTCGGGCGCTCGACGCGAGGCAACCCCGCGCCTGCACTGGCAGCGGCCCAGTGCGCGGCCGTGCGCTGCACCGCGGTGCCGCGCTGCACCGCCGCGTCAAGCCTTGCCCCCGCCCCCCCATTGAGAGCGCGTCGAACATTTTTGGATTGTCAGGAGCGCTGCGCCTGCGTCTCGCCTGGCTGCTTTGGCCCCCGTCGCCAGGGCAGACCCCCCCACGGCCCCCCCGGGCTGCCGGGCCACTGGCCCAGCTCCACCCCCCGGCAACGGAAAACGGGGGATCCGCCAATTGGAACTGCATCTGCCGCGACCACGGCAGCGCGTTGATGAACGCCAAGATATCTGGGCTCGGGCAGCGGGGAGCGCCGGCAATTGCGGCGTGAAGGCGCGGCGTGGAAGCCTGCATGACCATGGGGGCGTTGGAGCCGCCCGCCGAGCAGGGCGCTGCGCGGCCCGGCGGCGGCGGAGGCGGCGCGCCGCTTGCTGCCAGGGCGGCAGCCGTGCTGCACCGCGGCGCGGCCGGGGATGCAGGCGCGCGGTGTGCGACGCCCCCCGAGGCCTCCACGCGCACCGCCTCGGCGGCGGCCGCTGCCGCCGCGGCCAATGGCGTCGCGCCCGCCGCTGCGGGCATCGCCGTCCACCCGCTGACGCTGGCGTTCCGGTCAGAGGCCATGGAGGGCGACTTTCTGCGCGACGTGGCCAACTCGCGCTGGCCGGTGCTGCTGGCAGTGTTTGTGTTCGATTGCCTCTGCTTCACCTTCCGCTTCGCGGCCAAGCTGGCGGGCGGCGGCGAGCAGGGTGGGTGCCTCGCTGCGCGCTTCCCCGGGCGCGCTTTGGGGCAGGCCGCGCGCACACACAGCGCACCCGTGCAGGGGCGGACGCGCCGGCGGCCATGTTGACCGCTTGGTTGGGCGCTGTGCTGATCAGCCTGCCTCCGTGCCATGCCGGCTTCCCCGGGGGCACACACGCGTTGCCCATGCTCACCGACAGCCCTGTCTCCCCCCCAAACACTTGCCATCGCCCCTGCCCCCGCCCCCCGCCCCCCAGCCTGCGCCCAGCCGATGGAGGTGGTGCGCGAGATGGGCCACCAGCTGGCCAACATGGCCATGCTCTACGTCGCCATAGGCCTGCTCAACGCGCGCGCCCGCCGCTCGGGCAGCACGGCTGCGCGGCAGGAGGAGTTTCTGCTGAGCGCCGCGATGGCCGCCGCGATCTCCAACCTGCTGGCCAGCCTGCGCGCCGACAACGCCTCTGACTACGTCTACATGTCTTACTTCCTCATCGCCACAACCACCTTCCTCAAAATAAGATGGTGCGCGCCGGTGGGGGGGGGGGATGTTGTGGCGGTAGGCAGGAGTGCGGCCCCTGCACGTGGGCGCGGCAGGGGGAGCGAGCGCGCGAGTGCAGGAGGGTGTGCCATCACAGCTTGCAAGCCGTACGACGGCCTCCCTCTGCTCCCCCCACACCGCCACCCCCCGCAGGTGGGTTGGCACGGCGCTGCTCGCCGTGCCCATGGCGGCTGCCCATGCCTGGCACGGCAGCCCTGCCGCGGCGACAGCGCTTTGGGCTGCGGCCCACGCCGTGCCAGGCGGCGTCGACTGGGGGCCCCCATCGGCGGGTTCCCTGCGCTGGCTGCTGACTGGCAGTGCCGAGCCCGTCGACGGCGACTTTGGCGGCAACGGCGGCCAGGGCGGTGGCGGCATCCTGCCTGCGGACGCGGTGGTGCACATCACCGTGGCGTGGGCGGTGGGCGGCCTCATGGCCTACCTCTGCGACTGGTACAGGCGGTGAGACCCTGCGGCGCTTGCGCCTGCTCTGCAGGGGCTGGGGCTTGATCTTGGCTGGAAGGGGCCCCCTGTACGCTCCTGTGGCCCGCTGCCTGCGGGGTTCGGGTTTGCAAACCCTTCGGCAGTCCGCCGCCTCCAATCGCGCACAGTCCACCCACCAGCCCGCCTTGCGCAACCCCATCCATCGCAGGCAAATGTACGCGCACTCGCGCCTCGCGGCCGCGGCCCACGAGAAGGAGCTGGCCGAGGCGCGCGCGCGCGTGGCCGCGGAGCGCCAGCTGGCGGCAGCGCAGCGGCAGGCGGCGCAGCGCGCCCTGAGCGTGGCGAGAGAGAAGGCGGCCAACGAGGCCAAGAGCGAGTTCATGAGCCTCATGTGAGTTGCGAGGGGTTGCGGACAATGGGCCTCCAGCGGGCCTCAGCGGCCCGGCAATCGGCCGATCAAATCTTGGATGTTTCCGTGCCACGTGCTGTCGATGCTTGCAACCTCGTCTGCGCAGGGAGCTTCATCATATTTTGCTGCATTCATCGGCCTCGCATGGCCGTAAAACGTGCCATGCAAGACCACACACGTGCGTGCTGTGCCAGTCACAAGCCCCAACACCTTGCCCCCTGCACCCGCCACGCCCGCGCAGGTGCCACGAGGTGCGCACGCCGCTCAACGGCTGCCTGGCCAGCGCTGAGATGCTGCTGGAGACGCCCCTGGCGGAGGAGCAGCGCGAGCTGGCAAAGACCATCCGCGTCAGCGGCTCAATACTACTGTCCACGGTGCGCGCCGCCCCAGCGCCCGGGGACGTGCAGCAGCTGGCACGGGGGCGCAAGCGTTGAATGCGCCCGGTTTGGGAAGATTGAGTCGCACCAGCCGCTGTCGGTTGTGGGCGTTGCTTACTCGCAGCCCTGATCATTACTGCGTTGCCCTACCCTGCACCCTCATTGCGCCCCCCCCACCGGAAGGATGGCTGCATCCTCCACGGCCTTGACCCCCGCCCCCCCAATCCCGCACCCCTCCCCTCACCAGGTGTCCAACTTTTTGGACTTTTTCAAGCTGGAGGCGGGCAAGCGCCTGGACACCGTGCGCTCAGAGGTGATGCTGCCCGAACTGGTGGGGGACGTGCACTGCATCATCGAGGCCATGACGGGGCGCGGCGGCGCGGTGGCTCTGCTGCCGCCGGACCTCTCCGGCGCCCCGGCGTCGCCCGTGCTGTGCGACGCCGACCGCCTGCGCGGCGTGCTGCTCAACCTCGCCACCAACGCGGCCAAGTTCACGCGCGCGGGGCACATCTGCCTGCGCGTGCGCGAGGTGCCCGTGGACGGCTATCCCGCGCCGCCCCCCGGCTACGCGGGCATCACGATACGCCCACGCGCCCCCGGCAGCGCCAGAAAGGCCGGCCGCGGCGTCGGCGGCAACGGCGGCGTCGGCGAGGACGGCGCCAGCAGCGGCGGCAGCGGTGGCGGCGGCGAGGCCGCGGCCGATGCGCCCTTTGACGAGATGGCTGCGGCCGGCTTTGGCCCTGGTGCTGTGGGCGAGGGCGGGGAGGAGATGGACCCGCTGGTCGCCGGCGCGGCCCGCTGGCTGCGCGCGCGCCGGCGGCGTGGCGGCATGGTGCGTGAGTGCAGCTTCGACGGCGTGCCGCCCGCGCCGCAGCCCAAGGCGGCCGAAAGCGGCGATGCAGCAGCGCCGTGCATAGGAGAGGGCCGGCAGCCAGTAGGGGCAGCCGCTACAGCAGCGGCCACCCCCCCGACAGCAGCTGTGTCCACAGCAGCAGCAGAAGCGGCGGCGGCGGCGGCGGCGGCAGCGGCAGCAGTGGCTGCGGCGGCTGGGGCCTCCATCGTCGCCGATGGCCGAGCGCAGAGGCAGCCGCCGCCCGCCGCGGCTGGAGCCGGCGCTTACCGCAGCCTGAACAGCCGCCGGCGCTACAGCGGCGGCGAGACAGTCGGCTACAGCGGCGGCGAGACAGTCGGCGGGATGACGCGCTGGCTGCTGTTTGAGGTGGAGGACACCGGCTGCGGCGTGGGCCCCGAGGGCCTGCACGGGCTGTTCAGGGAGTACGTGCAGGGCACAGAGGCCGACATGGCACGGCCCCGCAGCAAGGGCGGCACCGGACTCGGGCTCAGCATCTGCAGCAAGCAGGTGGCGGTGCTGGGCGGCGCCATCGGCGCGCACTCGCGGCTGGGGGCGGGCAGCACGTTCTGGTTCATGGTGCCCGCTCTCGTGCTGCAGGGCAGCGCCGGCCCTGCGGCTGCGGCAGGCAGCGGCGGCGCTGGCACTGCCGGCATCGGCCTGGCCGAGGCGGCAGCCACAGCCGCAGCCACAGCGATGCAGCAGCACCAGCGGCTGGCCCGGCAGGCGGTTCTGCTGCGGCAGCAGCAGGAGCAGCAGCAGCAGGACCTGCCGATGTCGCTGGAATCAGAGAGTGGAGAGGGCAGCCGGCAGCAGGCAAGCAGCAGCCCCCTTCAGCAGCATTCTGGCTGGCAGCGGCAGCAGCAGCCGCACCACCAGCACCAGCAGCAGCAGCACCACCAGCAGCAGCAGCAGCAGCAGCAGCAGCCGCAGCTGGACCTGGGGCAAGTCGGCAAACCGCCGCTTGCCATGCCGCCATGCCAGCGGACGGGCTCCTTCACCGGCCTGGCGGGCACTTGCCTGTCAATGCCCTGCAACAGCACGGACGGGGGCGGCCCAGTCACCAGCAGCAGCAGCAGCAGCTCTGGCAACGCCGGCAGTGCGGCGCCCTTGCTGGGCGTTTGCCCGCCTCAGCCCGCCCTTGCGGCGCGCCCCATGCAGCTCCAGCCCCAGCAGACGCAGGCAGCGGTGCGGCTGTCTACGGCGTCGCGCCCCCCGCCCGATGCGTCGCGGCTGGCTGGGCTGTCCGTGCTGCTGGCTGAGGACAACGCCATCAACCAGCTCGTGGCGCGCAAAATGCTGACCGGACTCGGCATGACCGTCACCGTCGCCGCCAACGGCGCCGAGGCGGTTCGCGCCGTCGACGAGTCGGCAGGGCAGCCCGGCGCCGGCTTTGCCGTGGTCCTGATGGACCTGCTGATGCCGGTGATGGGCGGACTGGAGGCGACGGCGGCCATTCGCGCGGCGGGCCACTCGCTGCCCATCGTGGCGATGACGGCCAACGCCGGCGACCGCGACCGCGTCGAGTGCGAGGCCGCCGGCATGGACGGCTTCCTGCCCAAGCCCGTCCTGAAGGACCAGCTGGCCAACGCCATCCTCGCGGTGCTGCCGCCACTCGAGGCCGACTAGCCGGCGGCGGCAGAGTATGCCAGCGGCATTGGGAGTGGCGGCGGCAGCGGGACAGCAGCAGCGGTCGCGGCGCGGCGGCGGTCGCGGCGCGGCGGCGGTCGCGGAGCGGCGGCGGTAGAGGTGCAGCGGTGGCGGCGGCGGTGGCGCCGCCGGCGCCGGCAGCGGCTCTTGTTGCCAGCGCAGCGCCAGCGAGTTCTGAGCCGGACGGTTTTGCTTGCGCTTTGCCGTGATACCTGCCATGTCCGGCGCTGTCTGCTGTTTGTGAACTGCCCTCCCATGGCGCTTTTCTGAATCCTGTGGATGCAATTCTAAAATTCCATTGTTATCGCGCTTTTGGGCCGTGTTGATCGTGCTGTTGGCCGCCGACCTGTTCACCACCCTAGAGTTTGTGGCTGTCCGGACGTGCTGATGGAACTGTAAGCATGCACATGTGTGCACACGTTATGGGGCTGGCAGCTTTGGGTTTCTGGCTCTGGCCTGGTCCGTCTGGCGCTGCCGCGCGTGCAAAAAGAGTGAGACCCGGCTGATTAGGTTTTCTGGCTTGCTTTTGAGGGTTTAGGGCCTTAAACCTAGGGTTTAGGGTTTCTGGCTCTGGCCAGGTCCGTCTGGCGCTGCCGCGCGTGCAAAAAGAGTGAGACCCGGCTGATTAGGTTTTCTGGCTTGCTTTTGAGGCTTTAGGGCCTAAAACCTAGGGTTTAGGGTTTCTGGCTCTGGCCAGGTCCGTCTGGCGCTGCCGCGCGTGCAAAAAGAGTGAGACCCGGCTGATTAGGTTTTCTGGCTTGCTTTTGAGGCTTTAGGGTTTAGGGTTTAGGGTTTGTATGGGTCCAAAGCAAAACGTGAGACAACATTATCTCCCCACCCAAGCATGCAATCAACCCCTCGTTTGGGTGTTGGGTGTGGGGTGGAGGGGGGGTGTTTTGTGGCTTGTCCT